>VMBQ01000777.1:44167-194659 GCA_007657795.1 Dreissena rostriformis
ATTTTAGAAATTCAGCTGATGACATTTTAGTAGTAGACAAAATCCCAGCATGCAAAGGCTTAACCTTGTTTTCTCAGAGCGAGGCTCATTAATTTTGTATTTGTTACCAGAGACAAGGCTCAGAACCGTGATGAAAGTGAAGATGATCCTCGGAGACTCAAGCCGGGGGAGATTGACCCAAATGCAGAGGCAAAACCAGCCAAACCCGACCCCGTGGACATGGACGAAGATGGTACTAGTCTTCTTACATTATGTCTACCTTGTGTCTTCTTGGGAATTTCAAGATCTATTTCAGCTAGTTCATCCCTTATACAGGGTCGTTAAGATAAAACATGAGGTTCTTGGACATTTCCTGTAGGGGCATGAGGGAGGAACCTAAAAGGAGCAGGGACATTTGATTTGCTACTTTTTAAATCTTCATTTTATGTAAAGAGATTGCTTCTAATCGTGGGATCTGTTTGTAAATGAAGTGAGTCCAGGGGTGTGATAACTCCCTTCAGCTGATTTCCTCCGTTTCAATGCCAAGATAGTTTTGCAAATAGTTCTCAACTGTGCAAGATCTAATAGAAGTGAAGTGTTTTGGTGAACCTTGTAATGGGGGTGGGGGAAGTGTGGTTTTGTTATTTTCAAAAATCATACCATTGTCAGTATTTGCTTGAGTTGACTTTCACTTTAACTGAATAGATGTCACCATGATCGATATATAAATAACCCAGTGTCCTGATTAGTGCAGCGTTGGAGATAAAAAAAATCACACCCCTTATTATTCATATTGAATTTACTTTTAATTAAACTAAATAGATGTCACCATAATCAGGATGTAAATAACCTTGTGTCTTGATACATGCAGAGCTTGAGATGCTGTCTGAGGCGCGTGCCAGGCTTGCCAACACGCAGGGCAAGAAGGCAAAGCGTAAGGCCCGTGAGAAGCAGTTGGAAGAGGCCAGACGCCTTGCTGCGCTGCAGAAACGCCGGGAACTAAGGGCTGCAGGCATTGAGTAAGACTTAAATGTTCAGGAAACCAACATAGGAAAATATAATTGAGATAAGATCTGAAATAATTGACTGTGCTGGGATGCTCGTTGAAATGTAAAAACTACTGAAACAACTTAAATGTGTAAGCAATTGTAAAAAAATGTGTTTTTATATATATAAGTGTAATCTATGAAGAATATGTTTAAAGCGGGACTGTACGATTTTGTCAAATATTTATGAATTTTTATAAAATGTATAAAAAATTAGTATACATATATTTCAATATAAATTAAAATAAAAGTTAAGAAGAACATGTGTCGAAAAATGCGAAATAAGCCAGATATTTAAATCTAAAATTGAAATTGGCTTCCAGCCGAATTCGCCAGCATATATATAATACATGTACAATGTGAATCTAAATTTAGTTTTAGTGCAGATTCGTTCATACGACACAAAGACACAATTTTGTTTNGGAGAACTATGACCCTCTGGATCCCAACTTCAAGCGTCTCAGGCAGCAAGACTTGGACGGGGAGAGAAGAGATACCAAGGAAGAGGTCAGCATAAGTTTCATGTACATTACTCGCCGTTCTAAGAAACTGGGCTAAATGCATGTAGCGAAGTGTGATCCCAGATTAGCCTGTTCTGTCCGGTTATATCACGGATGATACTTTCCTCCTGGATTGAATAAAATTCCATTTAAGCAGAAAGTGAAGTCCCTGATTTTCCTCTGCAGACTGCACTGCTAATCTGGGACGACACTTTACTCAAATGCACTAAGCCCAGTTTTCCCAGAACAGTTCACATTTGATTTCTCCCCAATCCAGTTTATAATATCCCTATATCTCTGTGTTCTGGCACCACACGGTGGTCACGGAGAAGCCAACCTTATCAGCCGTGATCAATACACAGATGCAAAAGAAACAGAACTGTTAAACATTGATAAGTTGATTGAGAGAAACAAATAAAGGCATTTTATGGTGGTTCTATACACTGAGTGGATTAGAACATATAGAGCATGACATTCCTTAAACTAGGCCTTAAGTCAAACTACAGATATATCCATGTCGCTTTTCCATTCCTGGACTCAACTAGGCTAGGATGTACATGTACAAGGCTCCTAGGAGGTTGTGCTAAAGTGATAATTTCAAATCAAATTTTCTCTGTGAAATTCCATTGTTTCAGTGTGCACACACTGGTTTTAAACACATGGACAGGTACAAAGCCCCTATGAAGTTCTAAACTTATTTTGTGTTAACTGAAAGTTTAAAATAAAATATACTATGTGAACCTGTATATATTCCGTGTGCACTCACTCACATTTGCAAATTAATGTATAATTTATCATTGATTATGGCCATATAAATTATTATTTTTGATGTGTAGGAATTAAACAATGAGGGCATTAGATCAAGTATTGATTGAAATAATGTTTAGTTAGGAACTGCAAAATGTCCATACTTGTATCTAGATTTTCTATATGTGTTCTTTTAACAGCTTTTACTCTAAACTTTGATAGAGCCTTTATTAAAGATATTAGTGTATATAAATAGCAAGGCACTGTCCCCTGCTGCAATTTTGGTTCCTCCCTCTTGCCCCTCTACGTTGGTCATCACAACTAATGTAAAAATCTGTAGAAATTTTATATATTATAACACATATTCAATCACAAATAAATATATACACATTTTTTAAACCCTATTTACAGATGTTAGAATTAGACATTTCCTAGATTTAATTAATTATTTATCAGTGTCACTTATATTGTTCAGAATTCCACTGTGTCCCTTTTGAGAAGCCACATGTACCTTTTGTTATCCTAAATCTTTTCATAAATTATTTTTTTGTTCTGGTATTTTTCAGCGTGATAGAAGGAAAGACAAAGAGAGGCAGAAGAAGAGGAAGGAGAGTGACCTCCCTGGATTGATAGCTGGACAGAGCAAGTAGGGCGGAAAAGGATTTTACTATTAATATTTTATTTCAAGTATGATGTAGGTCTGTTTTAACTGTTCACTTTTTATGCTCCCCCAATTTTTGGGGGGAGCATATAGTCGCCGCTTCGTCTGTCCGTGCGTCTGTCCGGATTTTTGTCCGGGCTATTTCTCAGCAATAAATGACCGGAATTCAATTAAACTTTATGGGAAGCTTCACTACCAAGAGGAGATGTGCATATTATCAGCGGGTTTTGGTCGGATGATTTTTCACAGAGTTATGTTTTTTTTAAATTTTCCATTAATTGTACTTGTAGTGCAATTCTTGTCCGGGCTATTTCTCAGCAACTAATGACCGGAATCCAATGAAACTTTATGGGAAGCTTCACTACCAAGAGGAGATATGCATATTATCAGCCAGTTCTGGTCGGATGATTTTTCACAGAGTTATGGCCCTTTGAAATTTTCCATAAACTGTTCATATAGTGCAGTTCTTGTCCGGGATATTTCTCCCCAACAACTGACTGGAATTCAATGAAGCTTTTTGGGAAGCTTAACTACCTTGAGGATATGCACATGTTATTAGTGAGTTCTGGTTAGGTGATTTATTTAGAGAGTTATGGCCCTTTGAAATTTTTAAGTTGCTAAACCATCCATCGTATTATTTTGTTCAAAGCTATGCCCCTCAAGAAGTTTCCTTATATCTGAATATATAGTGCAATATTGTGACAAAAAAACACTTTGGGGAGCATCACCCGTCTCCGACGGTTTCTTGTTGGTAATGGTTTGATGTTTCACTTATTACATGTATTGACATGTTTTAACTGTTCACGATGGTATAATATTGCAATGATTACAAGTATTGACAATATGGCTTTCACTTCAGTTTACTGTCGTCTCTAAAAACAACATGAGTCATATTTTACTTTATCATTTACATGTGTATTTTCCATTTATTAAAATACTTTATTTTTAAAATGCACATTTCTTTTACAAAATTCTATTTTGATGTTTTGTTTGCAGCTTTCAAGAGCCTGTTAAGAAGAGAAGCAAGCTGGTGCTGCCTGCTCCACAGATCTCCGAGGCTGAATTGGAAGAGGTATGTGCATAATTGGCTGAGAATCTCAATATCGTTGCGATTAATCCACATTCAGGTTATATAAGTGCCTTAACAGAAGCAGTTCTTGTGGAACTATGGAGAGCAACTCAGGCCCATCAAGTCCCTTATGTTAAAAAGGATTTGTAAAATATCTGTGAAAAGCTCCTTTGAAATTTTCATACTTGTATTCTTCTTTCTGTACCTCCCACAGATTACGATGGCCCTCTTGTTAAAAAGAAAACTTAAAATATTTTTATTATTATTTTAGTTTATTTTTGTGTGTGAACACAGTTTGTTTGCCAATGTGCATTGTACATTTATATACATACAATCATTGCTGGATTATTAAGAAAATACAGTACAAGCAGTCATATTACAATAATGCATGCTAAAGTAACATGTATACAAATATTATAAAAAAAACACTAATAGTTATAAAGGTAATATAGTATTACAAACAGACTCCACCAATTCCCACAAACTTTATAACTGTTTGATAAAAATCCCTTTAAAATGTTCGATGTGTCTCTTTCTCCCAATAGGTGGTGAAGGTGGGCTATGCCAGTGAGAATGCGCGGGCCCAGGCGGAGGAGTCAGGGGCCCAGAACGGGGCCACTGCCAGTCTGCTGCAGGACTACAGCGTCACCCCCGCCAACGCTGCCCTACGCACACCAAGGACACCTGCACTGGCCTCTGATATTCTCATGCAGGTAATGTATTAGATTCATTCAAGCGTTTTATGCCAGCCCTTCAAAAAATATTGCAAATGGCTTTCGCAATCTCTGTCCACTCTGCTGTCCTGATGTCAGTCCGAATATTCCTGTCTCAGTCATAATTTTGCCATATATTGAGGGATTTTAAAATAACTCAGCCCAAATGTAAATCACCATTTTCGGCATGTTGTGTGCAGCACCCTTCTTCCTACCCCAAAGGTGGAGGTTACACTTAGAGGTTATAATTCAAAATTGCACACATAAACAGCTAGAAAATTTCTGTCTCAGCCATAATTTTTCTATATATTGATGGATTTTAAAATAAATGTGCACAAATGTAAACCGTCATTATCCCATGTTTCATCTGTAATAATTATCTCTACCTGAAAGGTCAAGGTCATTTTGAGAGGTCAGAGGTCAAACAAATTCCTTTATCCATAATTTTGACATATATCAATGGATTTTAAAATAACCAGGACGCATTGAAACTGTCATAAAAAGATGTGTTGTGTTTACACTTGTGTCCTTTCCACAAAGGTCAATGTCAAACTAAAATGTCATTGGTCAATTTTGAAAACAAAAGTGGAATGTGGGGGCATTTGAGTTAAATTGACACATTTCTTGTTACTTTGACCTTTCCCCCCAGCTTTGTTTGTGTTATTCAGCTCAACTGGTCTAATAGAAGTGTATCTAAATGGCATAAGTCAGGATAAAAGTTCACTTTTAAATGAGCGATTTTATATGCTTTTGAGTTTCTATGAAATACACTGAGGTTGTTAACTTATGGTCAATGGAAGAGAACATGTTTTATTGCTTGCAATAAAATGGAGTACTTTGACATTTATAAATGAAGACTTGTGAACACTGTTATGCATATAATGGAATATTAGTTCGTTACAGAAACTACATTTTCTAAACTTTTTATATCAAGAAAATTTGAAAGTGGTTGGCAAATGACCAAAATTTGCATTTTGTCTCAAACATAACCCTTTGAGCGCTGGAACCGGATTTTAAAGGCCTTTGCAAACAGTTTGGATCCAGATGAGACGCAACAGAACGTGGCGTCTCATCAGGATCCAAACTGTTTGCTATTCTGATAGTATTCTTTGATTTTTTTTTAAAGAAAATGCTAATTTAAGAAATTTTGCAGACAACATTTTAGCAGACGACAAATTTCCCAGCATGCAAAGGGTTAAATAGTTTTACAAACAGTTGCAATCTTATATACAGGAAAATACTGAAGTACTTTCAGATTCGAACATATTTTCTCAGATTGTAGATCCTATTTGCCCTGTCTTATCACATGTACGACCAAAGTTTGCTGTAGATGTTCATGATCCAAGTGTTCCTGAAATAAAAGATTGATAAAATATTCTATGGAAGGAAATACAGTTGCTGAAATTAAGTATTATTTCTCTTCCCATGTAAACTTCTTCAAAAATTGTAACACAATGTAAACATTCCCTACCAGGTATGTTTGTAAGCCTTAAAAGTAGACATAATATAACAAAATGGCTATGACAATTTATCAACTTATTTGAAAGTATGTTTTGTGGGCAAAAAAAAGTATTGCTTTAGTACAGTAACTTTTCATTAAAATTGTAACACTATACTATTCTATTGGTCAATTAGTTGTCAGTCTAATAGGAAAGACATATTTTCTGACCAATGCATGTATGGAATTGATAGCAGTTAAACTCACTTGCAATACCATTAGTGATATTTTGTTCAGGAAGCTCAGAACATCATGGCCCTGACCAATGTAGACACACCCCTGAAGGGGGGCCTGAACACGCCCCTCTATGAGTCCGACTTCAGTGGGGTCACACCCCAACAGAGGGTCATGGCGACCCCTAACACAGTGCTCGGAACGCCCTTCAGGACTCCGGGGCCCATGGGGCTGGATGGAGGTAGGAGAATGAAGATATCTTTAGTTATAACTATTGTTTATTTTAAACATGTACTGGTACTATTAGTTTTCTCGTCCATAAGTGTGCAGAATCCATAGCAAACTGTGGTAAAAAAATCTTTCTACAACACCTTTTTGAATATGGTCCTTTATAGATTAAGTTAAAATTACACATTTAATTCTTCTAAATTTCTGTTGCAGGCTTGACCCCACATGGCTTGACCCCAATGTTGACCCAGGGAGGTCAGGTCGGCATGACCCCTGGCCGGACACCCATGAGGGACAAATTGAACATCAACCAGTCGGAAGATTTCGAGGGAAGAGGGTTTGAGCAGGTGAATCAAAATTGCTTTCTTGTTTTTAAAGGGCCTCTTCCACTGCTTTACACATTAGATGTACAGATGTTATCCTGAAGTGGAAATATATTTTTTGTTCATTAGTAAGTGATTAGCAAAAATTCCATTGAGAAATTAAATTGTAAGTAAATCAAATTATTGTTCTCCTTTATTATGCCCACCTTAAAAGTAGCGGTTGTGTATTGCTTTGCACATTTATGTGGGTAGGTGGCTTGGTGGGTAGGAAGGTTGGTCTTTAGGTCAGTCTGTTATCCCTTGGTTTCCGCGCAATAGCTAGAGAATGTTTGTTACTGACTACCATTCAAATTGGTATGATGGCTACTTGGAAGGAAAGGAAGACGCCTTTGGATTATGAGACCAACAGGTCAAAGGTCACAGTGGGTTGTCACGGTAAATTAGTTTTGGCGTGATATCTTGACTAGATCATGCAAATTGGAATAGAGGTTATCTCTGAGAAAGGGAAGATGCCTATTGATTTTGAGGTCGAAATGAAAGGTCTTAAAAATCATTATTTGCACTATTTGTTAAGAATGCTTTTACCTACGATCATGCAAATTGGTTACATGGGAGGAAAAGAGGACAAAGATTTATTTTGAGTTCACAAGGTCAAAGATCAAGGTCAGAGGAGCTTGAATGAAGACATTGGTTGCTCCATGAAATCAATTGAATGCATTTATCTATGATCATCTAAATTGGTATGCCTGTGAATTTGCATATTGATTTAGAGGTCATGTGGTCAAGGTCACAAGGATTTGTAACATTAAATTTATTGATGTCTAATGTTTTAAGAAAGCTTTGATAAACAACTATTCAAATTTGAGTAGTGGATACTTGGGTGGAAAGTAAAAGTAAGGGGGGGGGGGNGGATGGCATACATGTTTTACAAACATCTCTTGTGTTGCTTTATAATTAAAAATATGATGCTATGAGGTTAATGTGTACTAACACGTTGCTCATTCATTCGATCTCAGGACCCGAGGGACCAGCTCCGTAGGGGCCTGGCCAGTCTGCCCCAGCCCAGGAACGACTTTGAGATACTGGTTCCAGAGGATATGAACGAGGACGGTGATGACGCAGGGGACCGACATCAGTACATAGAGGACCAGGCTGACCTTGATGACCAGTCTGAGGCCGAGCGCAGGGCCAAAAGTGAGTAGTCCATGTGTAAGGTATTATATGAGCTGAGCTCTTGGAAAACTGGGCTTAATGCATGTGCTTAAAGTGTTGTCCCAGATCAGCCTGTGCAGTCCGCATTAAGCCAAGTTTTCTCAGAACCTAGCACATATACATATTATGTATAGTCTAATGGAGGGATCAAAGGTCAAGTGATATTGAGGAAGGCTGATAAAACAAGTTTTTATTTGAATCAGAAAGTGGTGATTTGCATAGAATGGAGATTTTAAAGTAAAACTTTTATCAATAGTTCGCAGTGTACAGATGCAAAGGCATATCGGGAGCTACACTGTTTGGATATGTCCTTAGACCTATTTCTGCATTTTGGCCTAAGACAATGCTTTGTAACCAAGCATTTTCCATGTTTTCAGTGGCGAAAGAACTGAAACTGCAGTCCCATGCCGTACAGAGGAATCTCCCCAGGCCGTATGACGTCAATGAGTCCATCCTGAGAGACGTTGCCCCTGGCGATCCACAACTCACTGATCTCCAGAAGGTATGCATGGGGGCTTGTCTTAGTGTCAGGAAAGGGGAAGGTCACAAGTTTGTACTTGTGAAAACCCAGTTGATTGTTCAGGGCATATTAATTAACAATTATATTTATAGACTTAAAAGTGAGGACTTACTATAGATTCAAGACAAGAAAACTATACCAAATATGCCAAAACCCAAAAGTGCTTTTGACATAAACGTGTACAAAATAGAATAGAACACTTTTGTAAGAGTTGCTGAGTACAAGGTGCAGTCAGAAACAGCAATCTTACATCGTATAGATCCAAGCCAGTAGTGTGTAAGACTTCAGCTTAAGATTTATAAATAAATATATATATATATATATAAGCATATGAGGTGGATATATCTATGTATTCTTGAGTGGACAGAAAAAGGCATGCAAATGTTTGCCATGTCAGACCAGACAACTGCATGTCACAGTCCAATAAGCAACATTTTTCATTCATCAACCTCTTCTAACATACTTTCATATGGGGTTTGGTGCCACTAATGTGAATAACGGTTTAGTTATTCGTCATCAAAGCTGGTACTGGTAGGTCTGCACTTCCCATTTTGGTTTCTCTCCTCCGTAAAGATGATTTCATGAAGTAAATGTTATTGTCTGTAAAACTACTGATGGTGATATAAAAGAATAAAAAAGAGTGCAGTCTGACTAATTTGCCTTACAACTACTTCACCAGGGTTTCCCATGTCTCAAAATTTTCCTTTTGCAATTTTGACACTGTGTGGCAAAATTCTTCGCATTTATTGGCTATTTTGTAGCCAAATAGTAATTTCTTTAGCCAAATGGGTCCATTGGTTGATCTGAAAAATAGCAGAGTAAGCCTTGCTGATCTAAAGGCTGTGTGTTTTTTGGTTCAGAAACAATTGATGCATATTTGAAAATTGTTATCAGAATATAATTGTAGACAATTTGATTCATCATTAAAACAAGGATTATAAAAACTGACATAATCCTGTATATTTTAAAATCTAAGAACATGTAACATTGCTTCACTGGTTCATTGGGTCTTGTTCTGGGAAATTTGGGCTTAATGCCTCTGCGTTAAGTGTAATCTCTGATAAGCCTGTGCCGTCTGCACAGGCTAATCAGGGACGACACTCTCCGCCACAACTGGATTTTCAATGAAAAGGGACTTCGTATAAACAAAAATTTCCATAAAAGCAGGCTAATCTGGGATGACACTTAACGCACATGCATTAAGCCCAGTTTTCCCAGAACGCGGCTCATTTTATTCCACATTTCTCCCCCTCCTACTGTCCCAGGCTGAAGAGCTGATCAAGCGTGAGATGCTGATCATGCTGCACCATGATGCAGCCTACAACCCCACAGAGGCCCAGTCGGGCACGGGCCCCGCCAAGAAGCCCCAGTCGAGCCAGAAAGGGGTCGCCAATCAGGCTGCTCACATTGCCTTCCTAAACGAACATCCGTATCAGAAGGTCTCAGAGCCAGAGATTGAACAGGTAAATGAAGTGCTTTATTTAAAGGGGTAAATGACATTATTTATTTAAAGGGGTAAATGAGATGATTTATTTAAGGGTATTAAAGACATGATTTATTTAAAGGGGTAAATGATACATATATTTGAAGGGGTAAATGGCATGATTTATTTAAAGGGGTAAATGACATGATTTATTTAAAGGGGTAAATGACATGATTTATTGTCCCCTTCCGGTTTCACCGGAGGGGACTTATGGTTTGCGCTCTGTCCGTCCGTCTGTCAGTCTGTCTGTCCGTCAGTATGCCAGTCCGTCAGTCTGTCTGTCACACTTTTCTGGATCCTGCGATAACTTTTAAAGTTCTTCAATTTTTTTTATGAAACTTGAAAGTTGGACAGATGCCAATATGGAGATTATGCACGTCATTTCATTTTGTTCCTACGTCAAGAATTCTGGTTGCTATGGCAACAAATATTAAAAAAAAAAATAATCAAAAAAATCTGACAATGGTGGAGTCGGTAGGGGACATCATTGCTTGGCAATAGCTTGTTAAGGGGTAAATGAGATGATTTATTTAAAGGGGTAAATGTCATGATTTATTTAAAGGGGTAAATGAGATGATTTATTTAAAGGGGTAAATGAGATGATTTATTTAAAGGGGTAAATGACATGATGTATTTAAAAGGGTAAATGACATGATTTATTTAAAGGGGTAAATGACATGATTAATTTAAAGGGGTAAATGACATGATTTTATTAAAGGGGTAAATGACATGATTTATTTAAAGGGGTAAATGACATGATTTATTTAAAGGGGTAAATGTCATGATTTATTTAAAGGGGTAAATGAGATGATTTATTTAAAGTGGTAAATGAGATGATTTATTTAAAGGGGTAAATGTCATGATTTATTTAAAGGGGTAAATGACATGATTTATTTAAAAGGGTAAATGACATGATTTATTTAAAGGGGTAAATGACATGATTTTATTAAAGGGGTAAATTACATGATTTATTTAAAGGGGTAAATGACATGATTTATTTAAAGGGGTAAATGAGATGATTTATTTAAAGGGGTAAATGACATGATTTATTTAAAGTTGAAATATCAAAGAAATCTATGGCATGAAATTCAAAAAATTACAGTACTTCAATTAAGTAGCATACTTCATATGAAGATGTGCCAAACTTCAGATTTATATGTCTAATAACTTCATAGATGCAAATGGATAAAATAATGCACTAACTATACAGTGTTTTTTTTTGCCAATTTGGGTCGAATGGTAGCCCCATTCCTACTGTCAAAAAGTATATATTTTTCCCAAATGACAACCTAAAGTTCCAAATTGAAGGTTTTTTAAAAAAATATATATAATTATGCCCTCTTCTTCGAAGAAGAGGGGTTTATTGTTTTTGGCCTGTCTGTCATTCTGTCTGTCAGTCATTCTGTCTGTCCCAAAACTTTAACCTTGGTCATAACTTTTGCAATA
Organism: Dreissena rostriformis; assembly: GCA_007657795.1. Lineage (NCBI taxonomy): Eukaryota > Metazoa > Mollusca > Bivalvia > Myida > Dreissenidae > Dreissena > Dreissena rostriformis. The sequence goes on from VMBQ01000777.1 coordinate 55,767, forward strand.
TTGAAGATAGCAACCTGATATTTGGCATGCATGTGCATCTCATTGAGCTGCATATTTTGAGTGGTGTAAGGTCAAGGTCATCCTTCAAGGTCATCCTTCAAGGTCATCCTTCAAGGTCAAAGGTAAAAAAAATAAAAAAATCAATGCGGCTCAGTAGGGGGCATTGTGTTTCTGACAAACACATCTCTTGTTTTTTATTATTATTATTTTTTATCCTCCTATCCAGCTCTATAAGTTGGAACTTAGTAAGTATCAATATAAGTACCAATTCCCTCCCCCCCCCTTAGTAAAAATATANTCTATGTGACGGTGCAAAACACATGCGAAGAAAAACTTTTTTTTCTATTTATACTACAGTGAAAAATATTTCGAAAAATTCTCTATATTTCACTGAAAAGCATAAACAATAATTAATAACTTACTCCACTCCCCACACAGGCTCGTGAGATGCTTCATGAGGAGATGGAGGTTGTAAAGCGAGACATGGGGCATACACAATATCTAAAATATTCACTAAGATCAAATTTTTCATTAATTTGTATTATTTCACTGAAAAGCTTATAAAAATATACTCTACACCGATTACAGGCCCGTGAGATGCTTCACGCGGAGATGGAGATGGTCAAGCGCGGCATGGGTCACGGCGACCTCTCGCTGGAGGCGTTCTCCCAGGTGTGGGACGAGTGCTACTCACAGGTGCTCTTCCTGCCGGCACAGAACCGGTACACGCGCGCAAACCTTGCCAGCAAGAAGGACAGGATTGAGTCACTCGAGAAACGACTTGAGGTAACCTGGGATTTTTATGTCCCCCAGTCTATACTTGGGGACATATTAATTTTGCCCTGTCTGTTGGTTTGTCTGTTGGTTTGTTTGTTTGCATCAAACTGTAATTGGCAATAACTTTTGCAGTATTGAAGATAGCAACTTTATATTTTGCATGCATGTGTATCTCGTGAAGCTGCACATTTTGAGTGATGAAAGGTCAAGGTCATTCTTCAAGGTCAAAGGTCAAATATACGGGTAAAAATCGCTCAAAAGGGGACATAGTGTTTTATAAACACATCTTGTTTGTGTTTAAATTGCCATGGTCTGGTCCATTTTAATGTTATTTTATGATACCCCTACAGGGAGTAGACATATTGTAGTCACTTTTTTGTTTGGCCAGTAAGAAGGATGGAATCGAGTCCCTAGAGAAATGACTTGAGGTAACTCGAGGGTTGTTGAGTTTTCTTTTTGCTAGTGATTGTATGGTCAATTTAAATGTTGTGCTAGTCCGTGGAGAAATGACTCGAGGTTACCTGGGATTGTTGAGTTTTTGTGTTGTAAGCCATTGTCTGGTCCATTTAAATGTTTTATGATACCCCTATAGGGAGTAGACATATTGTAGTTACTTTTTTGTTTTGCCAGTAAGAAGGACAGGATTGAATCAGTGGAGAAACGACTTGATATAACAAGGGGTTGCCGAGTTTTTTGTGTGTTGTTAGCAATTGTAAGGTCAATTAAATGTTGTGTTAGTCTGTGGAGGAACAACTCGAGGTAACCTGGTGTCATTGAGTTTTTTGTGTTTGTTAGCGATTGTCTGGTTAATTTTAATATTTTTATGTTATAGCCCCACAGGGAGGGGATATATTTTAGTCACTTTGTAAGTTTTTGTATCAGTAAGGTGAGCACACAGCTTCCTTATTTTTTGCTTGGCTGTTTTTGAAGAAAACCAGAGGTAGTGTCATAGCCCTCTCGTCTGCCGCGTAGAGGCGTCATGATAGGCGTCGTCTCCCGAAAACTTTAACATTGGCCATAACTTTTGCATTATTGAAGATAGCAACCTGACATTTGGCATGCATGTGTATCTCATGGAGCTGCACATTTTGAGTGGTGACAGGTCAAGGTCATCCTTCAAGGTCAAAGGTCATTTTTTTTTCTTTTTCATGTGTATCTGATCAACCTGCACATTTTGAGTGGTGAAAAGGTCAAGGTCAATGATGGCCTTCAAGGTCAAAGGTAAAAAAAATAAAATCCAAGCACCCACAGCCGAGCATTGGCATCCACTCGACGGTGCTCTTGTTTAAAGCTTAAATTGAAACTTCACAAGAATAGATGTGCAAGAGACATTTTTATGCTGAAAGATCCTCACCTTCCTGACTTATGGGCCTTTTTAATAGATATTTATAGCATAAGCATTAAATCTTAAGATAAGCTGGACACAATTTTTACGAATTGTTATCCACTAATTCTTGAGTTATACATGCCTTTGATATGAAGCTAACTACTTCTTCAAATCTCATGCAATTAATTGAAGCTTGAAATATGGCATTGTCATGACTTATAGATGTGCAAGACACATTTTCCTAAGCCAGTGATCCACACATGTCTAAGTAATGCGCCCTTGAACTTCAAAATGAGCTGGCCGCCATATAAAATGTGTGCTACCATGGCTGTGACAAAGGATATGCGGGTTATAGTCATATTTAAGACAAAACTGCAGTTTTTGTAATTATATGTGACAGAGCTGTAGTTTTAATGAATATATGTGACAAAGCTCAAGTTTTATTGATTATATGTGACAAAGTTCAGATTTTAGTGATCATATGTGACTAACACTATTTTTAGTAAATATATGTGACACAGCTCAAGTTTAAGTGATTATAAGTGACAAAACAAAAGTTTTAGTGATTGTATATGACAAAGGTCAAGTTTTTGTAAAAATACAAGGCTTTTTTTTATTATACATTTCTCCTATGAGAAAATGTATTCAAACTCACACCTACAAAAATTGGGCACTTCAAAAAAGTCATCCCTGGTACAAATGTTTCAATGCATCAGTATGCCCTTTTAATTACCAGTAGTCTTAATCTTTAACAGTCCGTCCATTGAAATTCATAAGTTCATAACATTATTTGACAAGCCCATGGGAGATCTCAGAGAATTTTGACAAGGCGTTGCGGATAATAATGAAAATGAAATTTACAGTACGAACTTAATTGCATTGATGTTGTTATTAATTTTTCAGAGCAACAGATCATTTATGACCAAAGACTCCAAAAAAGCAGCAAAGCACGAAAAGAAACTCAAGATTTTGCTTGGTGGTTATCAGGTAATGGAACTGAAGGTTTTCTTTAATCAGGTAATGGAACTGAAGGTTTTCTTGGTTATCAGGTAATAGAACTGAAGGTTTTCTTTAATCAGGTAATGGAACTGAAGGTTTTCTTTAATCAGGTAATGGAACTGAAGGTTTTCTGTACTTTTGTCATAAAAACAAATAACACACGAAATATTTTACATATTATGTTATATAATCCATTTAATTATAGGTGTGTGTTATTTTCACAGAATAATCAAGAATAAAGCACTTGTATTACTTTTATATATGACTTTGCACATTTGATAAAATCTTAACTGGTTTTTATCATTGTATGCCCTCATAATAAGAATAGTGAAGTTGCATCAAGTTAACCTATGTCAATATTTTCATCTGTCTTCAAAATATCACCAGTCTCATTCTCAAACATTCTGGCAGAGCCTGATCATATTGTGTTAAAGAATACAGCTGTTAGGGCATAATCACAATTATCATCGCATTTAAAGCGTTTTCAGCATGGGTGCATCCTTTGTATTTCCAGTTGGTAGAGCAATTTTACGTTTATCATCACATTTTAAATCCTTTCATCACGTGTGCATCCCTTGTCCTTGTTTGTTCCAGTCTCGCAGTCAGGGCCTGTTCAAGCAGGTGTCAGAGCTCCACGAGCAGTTGGAGCACACGTACGTGGAGCTGACCACCTTTGAGAACCTGCGGCAGCATGAAGTGGGCGCCATTCCTAAACGAATGGAGGTGAGAATGGGAATAGCTCTGTCCCGCTCAGAATCGAAGTGAAAATGGCTATATGCAACCAGCATAAAACCTGAACAGCCGGCAAGTGACTCGCAGTCTGTTCAGGTTTTATGCTGTTTGCTGCTAATCAGTAACTTAGGGTTGGAAATGAAGACTTTAATACTTGAAACTTGTAAGAAAGGTCTTTAAATTTAATTTGATTTTCTAAGGGACTTCAAAGTCTGTAGAGTAGTGGTAAACGGATAGAGTGGAATTGATATTATCAAGTTATGCTTACACAGCCAACCAAATGTGTATTTAGTTTTTATTTTGGTAAATGTGTTCAGATGTTTTTGCAGGGTTGAATGGCGCATGCAAAGCACATTTTCTAGGTTGAAGGTCAAGGTCAAAGATTTAAAGAGAATCAATGGAATTTGTTTGTACCTGAAAAACACTTATTGACAGGCTTATTTTTGTGACAAATGCCTAAAAATATGAAGTCATATACGGGTAACATTCAACAGTAAACCTTTTTGCACTTTTCCTGGGAACATATGGATGATCTTTGTGGCTTGCTCGTACCAAGTGCAAATACTAATGCAAATTACTCACAACCGATTCATATCCATGCACTTTACCTCAGTTATCATCTTGAATTCATTTCAGTCGTTGACGGAGGATGTGGTGCGACAGACTGAGCGTGAGAGGGAGCTGCAGAAGCGCTTCAGCGACCTCCAGTTCAGAATGTCCCTGCTACAGGCCACAAAGTGATGTGCAATTAGGGCCTCTGTTTGTGCGTGTGGGAGAGTAATGGGTTGGCTGCAAGTGGTGATATACTTTAAAGAGGAATTGTCTGTCAGACAAATGGATTATTTCCCCAGTGCAAATATCTTTGTTGAAGGAGTGCATTGTTGCAAATATCTTCCAGGAATAAAATTATGTGTAAGGATTATTTCAGGCAGAAGGAACTTTATTTTTGAGGAAACCCCGTTTATTGAAATAATATATGTACTAGTAATTACCTCATATTTGAGGGGGGGGGGAGTTCTTAAAAAAAAAAAATCATAATAAAAGAGTTTTGTAATTATTACTTACCATCAGTAGGTAAGCCATAAATATAAAAAAAAACAAACAAATATCGTCATAAATCAACATGTTTGAAGAGTGTTTAAGCATTGAATATTTTACAAAACAAATCATGTTAGTCAATTGCTCTATGTAGAAAACTCTGTTTAATTTCATACTTTAATAAATAGAGAGAATTTGTGTATTGTATTGTTGACATTTTGCTGACTTTGCATTACATAATTTAACAAAAAGTAGGTGTCCCAACCAAATTGACAATACAATTAATACATATTTTCTTGATGGTCTGTAAGAACTGTCGAAAGTGTTGGAGTGGTTTTACAAGGCTTTCCTCAATTTCAAAGCCTGTTTTAACAAGATTTACTTACCGGTAAGTTCATTTGTTCAAATTGCATTCAAGTTTACGAGCATGTCATTGTAAAAATTGTACAAGCACTAAATGAGAATTATATTTGAAATAAACATTATATTTTATATTCAATACAGCTGCCATTACTTCAAAACAGTAATACTTCTCCATAAAATAAACAACTTACGCCATATATTCTTTAAACAGACATAAGAATTTTTGAGAAATCAGATTTGTCAAACAATTTATTGCTATTTTTCTGAATGGCTGTACAGAATGCCAGTATAGTGCCCATTGTACTTTGAGAGTCAGTGCAATCATAACCCTTTAAGCGCTGGCACCCGATTTGAAGGCCTTTGCAAACAGTTTGGATCCAGATGAGACGCCACAGAACGTACATACCCAGTAAAAATAAATAAATAAAAAACAACTTTTTTCCAGTAATGTTATATACCAGTCGTGATATTTTAATCAATATAAACTAATAATTGTAAAAAAAATACGGTATTTAAGAACTTTTCTTTTTTCGTCATTCGTGGTTTACAGTCCCTTAAAGGGTGGACAAAACAGATAACATATCGTTCTTTTTAAGTGCCCATTTTTCCCCCCATTTTGTGACTTAACCTTAATGATATTATGAAACAGAACACCTTCAAAGCAAGTGGTTTTTCATCGGATGCAGAAACTTGAGTTAGTCTGAGCCTCTTGGTGAATGGTTTGTTGTTCAACTGTCAATGTCTTCACTGCAGCCATTTTGTAAAATATTACTTAAAGATCTTTCGGGGGTTCTTTTTCTAATTCCTTCAGAACAATGGAACGATAAGAAAACCATGGCAGTTAAACACTTAAACAAGATTATGTATGCGATTAACCTCAATGCCCCCAGTGAGTGATCGATATTCAAATTGAATTCATTTCAAGGTCATATGTCTTATTTAAGAAACAACCTTTTCAATGACACAACTTTGTCCAGCATGAATGGATTGTTTTTAATTATTATACCCCCACAAACGAAGTTTAGGGGGGTATATAGGAGTGAGTTTGTCGGTCTGTCTGTCAGTCTGTCTGTCCGTATTGGTTGTCCGCTCTCTAACTCAATTTGTTTTCATCCGATCTTCACCAAACTTGGTCAGAAGTTGTGTCTAGTTGATGTCTAGGTCAAGTTCCAATATGGGTCATGCCGGGTCAAAAACTAGGTCACGGGGTTACTTAGTGCGTTTTAAACATTCAGCATGTTGTCTGCTCTCTAATTCAAGTAGTTTTCATCCGATCTTCACCAAACTTGGTCAGAAGTTTTATCGAGATGATCTTAAGGCCAAGTTCGAACATGGGCCTGGCCGGGTCAAAAACTAGGTCACGCGGTCACTTTGTGCGTTTTTAACATTGCGCATGGTGTCCGCTCTCTAATTGAAGTAGTTTACTTCCGATCTTCACCAAACTTGGTCAGAAATTTTATATAGATGATCTCTAGGCCAAGTTCGAACATGGGCCATGCCGGGCCAAAAACTAGGTCACTGGGTCACTTACCGGTAGTACGTTTTACACATTCAGCATGGTGTCCGCTCTCTAATTCAAGTAGTTTTCATCCGATCTTCAACACACTTGGTCAGAAGTTGTATCTAGATGATGTGTAGGTAAAGTTCGAACATGGGCCATGCCGGGTCAAAAAATAGGGCACGGGGTCACTTAGTGCGTTTAAAACATTGAGCATGGTGTCCGCTGTTTTTTTGTGAAGATAACATGCAAAATATTCTGTGTCAATGCGGCATGTGGGGGTATTCGTCACGTCTGTGACAAAGCTCTAGTTTCTCATTAATTGCCATCATTAAGGGACTGATTGTCTTGCCGAAATGTTTATAAAAAAACTGAATATTGATGATCGCATTATTTTCATATACAGTCGTCACGTTCGCCTTATTTATTATTTTAGTACAGCATGTGTTCGGTTTAAAAAAAACAACATCATACACATTTTGGGATATAGTATATAAACATCATAGGCAGTTAAGGGGTATAGTAAATATTGCACCCGAGGAGGGTGATGTCTACCGAGCCATACATTGATCAACTGCACCATCACATTGAGGTGCAAATGTTATGCTGCACGTATCACAGGAGGGAAGCCCATATTTTTATAAAAACAAATTATATGCTATAATAGTCTCTATATTCCCTCCTGTGGCACCTATTCTATTGATGTTCTCGTGTTCAGTTTGGACATTGTCGAATGATGGGCGAACATTAATGACGTCCAGATTGAATCTATCTTATAATAGCACTTTTTAAATCCCGTGTTTGAAGAAAGGCTTTTCCCGAGCTATTTATGTCAGCAGTACACACACGATCGCGTGCATTTTGACCTGAAAGTACGCACCACACAATGTTTAATCTAGTACTTAAAATAATTTAACGGCTATCATGCATCCATCGTGCGGCTTAAAATAAATATGTAATGGCTCGAAATCAACTTATTACGGACAAAATTAAACTAAGGACACGAAACCTTTCTAGGACAAAGTTTATTTTGTCAACATAAAGTATTTTACTTGACGTGATACTAAGGCGCTTTAAGTCTTATTAACGATCTATTTTGGGTTCAAACAGCCACTCGGTCAAACTTACCAACATACAATAACTAAGTTAATTAAACGAACGGATAAATTCTAAATCAAACCCCATTTAATTGATAGTTCAAATGTCATTAACCTTATTTAGCTGCATTAATATTAATCTTGACACCCGTTTGGTCTCATTCACATTTCAATTATGCCTAAACTCCTATTATGTGTGCGGAATTTATCAGCTTACAAATGCATGTATGTAAAATTGATCTAAACGAAATTTATTCCATTAACATTGTCAGATATTTTAGACATTTGCCGCCTATATGAATTATAGAATGAATTAGTCTACATAAATATTTTTTTAAATAGTAAATGATGAATCTATTTAAGAACAATGTAAATGAATTAATTTCGAATGCCAGTTATCAATTCGTTTTGTATTTATAAAAACAAATTTAATTTATTAATATTAAATTCGTTGAATAAAAAAACACTTAATACTAAATTTTATTGCACATGAAATACAAATGAACGAATCCAGTTTCACCTTTATTTTATATACATATTATATTATATTTTCTCTGTCTCGTTATATTATAGTTTTGTTTGCACTCTAATGCCACGTAGTCGTTCAAGCACAATACAGTACACATTAGCATAAGAAAAAACTATGTTTATACCTGTTATATTAAATGAGCTGTTGACTTGTCCTAATGTAATGTATGGATGTATTTGGTGATTAAATAGACATCAATCTTAATTGAATATTTAAGTCAACGAACCGACATCGAAATATACGGGATTTTAAAACATAGGTTACCTATATACATACAGTATATAGCGATTACTTTTATTTACTTCAGCGTTGTTTTGTTATAGTGATTCAAAGCCCCCGTCGTGGTATTTGAATTTCATACATGTAAAAAGTGAGCAGGTCTTAATTAATACAATGTTCGTTACTGATGTATACGTTACCATGGAACCAGATTGTCATCTATAATGTTACATAGAGCTGATTCACACTATGCCAGCTATATTCTAACTTGTGACGTAGTCGCATGACTTCGTACCTACTACAGACCGTTTGAAAATCATTTAGTGATATCCATTATTTACACATAAAACTGATATAAGGCAATCTCTCTGGGTATGCATTTTTCATGTTTTGTTGAAATATGAAAAAACAATACGTAAACGTATGTATAACGCTCTTATGACTAATTAGTTTAGTTCCTTAATTAAAAATGAATTCTATTTTAAATGTGTTTGCAGATGACTTATTTGTAAAAGCCAAGCATTGCTGTAAAATGCTAATTACATATAAGTTAAATTGCATTGCACCAACGATTTAAATTGTGACATGACTTCTTACTATAATTTAGCACGACGCATTAATTGCTCAGTGTTCAGACTGCAAATGTCTGCAAGGGGTCGACAAAACATTATATAAATAGTCAATATTACTGTACAAAATATACCATTTATGAAATAAATAGCTTGACGTGCTTCAAAATATTTTCTTAACAATTACTAATCTTATCAAAAATTTCATCAGAGCTTCATTTCTTTTCTAATTTGGGCATTAAAGGATTAAGTGTTAGGCTTCTAGGCAAAGAATGCAGATAAGAATTGATTTCTTAAAAAAACAACATAATATGTATTTTGTTCTATGTATATTATATGTTCCCCATGTTGTATCTATGTATACCTGGGAGTAATAAAGTATTGTTTTGTTCTGTTATTTAATCATCAACCTGTCCTGAACAGGAATTGAAAAAGGCCTAAGGTTTGAAAAGAAAAGAGAGAAAATTGATTCAATCTTCGGTGAGTAATGAAAAGTTCGTTATCAAAATACGTACACAACCAATAATATTGGTCAAATAATTGTATTGTTATTTAACTATTATAAATATTATTCTTCAGTATACTTTACTAACTAAACATGATATCTGGTGTGCATTATATGTTAGTAACTGATCAGTGTTTTGTATGAATACAAAGTTGTTCAATAACAGGGGTGACATGATTGTCACTAAACCTAACATATACGTTATTTTTTCTTCTAGAACTTGATTATGGTCGATTAAATGTTCTTAACAAACGCACGTTTAATACTTATGTGTCGGTACAGTGCATTTTTTTTATATCAGAGCAAAAACTTTTGTATCACGTAATCTGTAAGTATATGGAATACCGAAAGATTATTGTTCACTGCTTTTCAATATAATGTAACATTCAACTTCATTATATAATTTGATATCCATCGTTCACTGTCAATATTCTTGGTTTGTAAGATCTAAGACATAAAATGGTATTTTCTTTACTTTGTATACTTATTAAACGCATAACACGTATTACATAAAAAATAAACTGCTTAAACCACATATGGAATGAAAAGGTCGACATTTCACGTTCAATTTAGTAAGATTTATATTGGAGATTTTTCAGTTACTAATTGAGACTAAACACTCCCTGAAAATAAACTACTGGCACATACATCTAGGAAATGTTAAGGTATACACAAATTGTATTCACTTTACAAAAGTATATTACATCGGACACGTAACGATAATTTTATCAGTGTCTATGATGAAATAGGGGTTATATTTTAGATGTGCATACACTTTTAATACTGTTATGCTTTCTCGTGATTTGTTACCTGCGAAAGCAGAGCGTATTAATTTTAATTGGCAAAACCAGAACTACGCCCACTGCCATTAAGATAAAGAAATGGAATGTGTAGTTTTCAAATTGACGTTTACTTGTCCTAAGACGGCTAAGTGTACAATATTGCATTTACACGACTCAGTAAATGACAAGTTATTATGACATGATCAAAGCGGGACTGTACGATTTTGTCAAATATTTATCAATTTTTATAAAATGTATTAAAAATTAGTATACATATATTTCAATATAAATTAAAATAAAAGTTAAGAAGAACATGTGTCGAAAAATGCGAAATAAGCCAGATATTTAAATCTAAAATTGAAATTGGCTTCCAGCCGAATTCGCCAGCATATATTTTATACATGTACAATGTGAATCTAAATTTAGTTTTAGTGCAGATTCGTTCATACGACACAAAGACACAATTTTGTTTCCTTACAAATACGAGTAAAAGTGTCGGCATCGGCTTTAACCAGCGCTAACTTGTCTTTGCTGCATTTTATGAAATTCGTCTTCAAAGTATAACTTTTATTGCCTATTTTGAGTCATCGTAACATAATTTAATCAATATATTAAAATTTAACACATGTAAAAATCGTACAGTCCCGCTTTAAAGTGCAACTTAAATACAAGTGTAGGCAATGTTAATTCTTCGAAACGAGTGCAACAAAAACAACATGCCGAAATCACATTGAAATCGCTTCAGTATTTGCGTAAGATTAAAAGGTAAACAATTTAAGTTCAATGAACAATTGACAGGTTTAATGTCCACGATCAACATTTACTTCACTTGCTACACATGTATTAGATCTAGTGAAGCTCGAAGAAAAGATCAGAACTTACGTAAACGTAAATGCATTCCCGAGTAGCACACACACACTCCTCAAAGGTATTGTTACGTTGCGTTTCATTCGTTAAACAAAGATATAAACAATAACTAATACTTTATTTTACTGTTTAATTAAAAACAAAATCAATAAAACATACAAAACAACATCTTTGCAATTATGTCTGTGTTAGTTTGATAAAATTCCAAACTGAACACTTCACACTTGAACCACCAACGAGGAAAAGTTCCAACTTTCATACGTTACATCTATGGAAAAATGACAATTGTTCAGAATGTTTATTCAAATAGTCTGTGTCATTTTAAGATAAATTAATTTATTATTACCTTAGCCCAATTATGAAAAAATACAACAAATCTTTATTGTGTGTTGTACGCGTTTGTTGCTTTCACTGCACATGTTCAGAATTCCGACTTTCATAACTATTGTATACACGCTTTCAACACCAATGGCAATACTGATCATGGCTGTATATGTCGGTAATCAAACAGTATTACGCATTGATTAAACCTCTATAATAACGAAGTAGGATTATATGTTTGGACCAACTATTCTTTCTACATTGCTACTTCCGTTCATCTCTATTCCCACGCGATACACTTTCTGCTTTTATCGTATTTTTCGTTTCAAAGAAATTATCCTCTAAGCAAAAATATATATTTTAGGCGGAAAGTATCGTCTCTGATTAGCATGTTCGCACTACAAAGGCAATCTGGTACGAGAATCAACGCACATGCATTAAGCCCAGTTTTTAAGAAAGCGGTTAAAATATTTTAGTCGAGAACGATATGACATTTGAATTTAAATTGACCCAAATGTCGACTTAATGCACCGATTTTCAAGTTTGGCTCCACATGTGTTGAATATCTCATTTGATTAACCGCCCTACAAGATCATCGCATAAGATATAGAACTGACGACCACCAGTAGAGAAGATGCCTCATATCATTGAAAAACTATCGTCTACAGATTAAATTGAGTTAATATTCATTGATTGTGATAAATAATAGCTTAAGACAGTTTTGATTGCAGCGAGAAAGATCATGATTCGAATGAAATTATTGCAACATTACATTAGTTAATGCTTTTTCAATGTCCCTCAAGTAGTTATTGCAAATTATGCCATCGTCAGTAATAACGTTCAAAAATGCTCCATTTGCACTACGTTTATAACTAGCGGTTATTGCCAGCTATACTTCACATTTAAACCTCACATGGCATGTTATATCAACCATTTTTAATTTTACGTTTTACTTACAAATGATAAACGCGGAATTGTTTTGACATAGAACATTCGTTGAAATACCCATGATAGAAGCGCCTCCATTAATTCCAAATATATCACGTGTTTCTATCTGGGGCGTTTAATACCTTAAATCTGAATTGCGCTTGTTTTCTTATAATCGCATTCTGTAATGAAACACCTGACATTGTTGATTTGAACTCCAATCTACATTCAAACACTCGACCATTTTACAATCGTTGTATTCTCACCGAATTCCACATTTTTAATTAGCACTTTTTACATTCAGCATTTTAAAGGCGCAACTTTCAGAGCTATTCCGGTCCTCAGTATACCCCAGATCCTTGACCTGAAAGTTCAAACAAAGAAACGATTTATCTTTTACTTATAAATCATTTCACGTTCAGATTTCCTTCCTCATGCGTCGAAAAATAAATCCGCTTTCATAACATTTACCCAACGTGGTGTTAGCTTGTAATTAATGACACGAACTTAATAGATCATTAACCGTATATAAATCTTAATGCTCAAAACCTTTCAGCGTTATAGTCTTTTTTTGTGAAAATGATGTATTTTTATTGACCGCTGCGGATTGTTTGTCCGTACATTTCACACAGTCATCTATTCGTAGCTATATGGCCTCCGATATTAATTCGTTAATATAAGACTAGCAAGTAACCTTTACTATTGTGTTCTGTCAATCAAGGTTGGATGCAGTGGTATTCGTATCCAATGTCGTTGTGTACAAGCGAACACTCAATCAAAACACTCAAGATACAATCGAAAGAACCTACTATCACATAAACCTGCCCTACATTAACCAGCCTACGAACGAAACTACGACCAATTAAACAGCCACAAACAAACCAAAATCAACCAATAAACCACCAAACACGGACAAATAACCGTCAAAAACAGCCAAAAAACTACAAACAAACGAACCAACATCCAAGAAAACAGCCAATACATATATTAACGAACCAATAAACCAACTAACCAAAATAAAAAAAATCAAACCACCAAAAACAAACGATCAACCGTCAAATAAAATTAACAAACCACATAATAACAGTATAAATAATCAGCCACCTAGCAAAACTACCAACCAACAAAACAACTATCTAACCAATTTACCAGTCAACCAAGCAAGCAGCAAAACAGCGATAAATGGCGAAAAGTAAAGATGTTGTATGTTTCGCCTATCGAAAACCCGGTTCTGAAAAATTCTTGTTTTTAAGGAAAAAATCCCTGATGCAAAAAAATGAGATCCGCAGCCGATGACATTTGAGCTTTTCTATCAGGAAAACTTGTAGCGAGGCATTCATAAGTTGAATCAGATAATTTGATTTTTTTTTATCGTTGTCAAAATATTAACTTTGTAGTAATCAATTAATCAATCCATTTATCCCTTAACATAGTCAATACTGACCAAGTTTATGAAACGCTTTCAACAAACAAGCAGATAAACATGATTGCTTTGGCCAACGATGAGCGGACATTATGATAATTATGTAAATATTGAACTTTATGTACTTGACTCTTGAATCCCATAATTTCAGGTGATCCATACACGTATTTTCATGATGAAGGACCTAATATAATTATTTTGAAATTCCTAACTTAAATTATTTATTGTCTTGGAAAATACATGTTTATATGATGATTTCTGTTCTTAGAAGTTTTACTTATTTTAATGCCAAATATATATAGGTACATTACAAAACAGCTCGTTTTAAATACTTATCATGACGCGTTCAGTTAACAAATGGGCATTATATGTACTTGTGCCCTATTATTTCACGTTATGCGCTTTATTTTGTCCTAAGCAAATTAAAAAGGGTAAATATCCGGTTTAAAAAAAAAAAAATGGATTTGTATTGCAACAGAACACATATTTGTATAAGTCCTTTCCCTGTTTATAACCAGTCCATTGAAAATGACCACTGAGTTTCGTCTTGGTATTTACTGTCATACCGCTAATGTAAGCATGGAGCGGTTTAAAATGTCCTTAGTAATGAGAAGTTGACAAACACATGCATTTATCCACAGTCATAAGTTTTTTTTCTACCTTTTTAATATGTAAAAGAACTTAAACTTAACAATCAACATATACATTTAAAGCAATATTTGCATATCAAGATTCAGCATGCATGTATAAAGTCGTTAACATTACCAATAGTAAATATACGTTCTTAAGTAGAAAAACCAGTCGTAAAACAGTAAGTATTATGACAGTTGTAATAAACAGAAAATGGCAGGTTATGATGTTATGATCACATTTAATTAAAGCAAAGGCAAGTTTAATGTATTTGAATGAAATTTGATATATCCTGCAGAAAATCTTCAGCGACCTCCAGTTCAGAATGTCCCTCCTGCAGGCAACAAAGTGATCTGCACGTGTGCGTCCGTGCGTGTGTGTGAGAGAGTAATGGGTGGATTGCAAGTGATAATGTACTTAAACAATTTTCTTTCTGTCAGCTGAATGGATTATTTCTCCTGTTTATGTCTTAGTTTCAGGAGTGATTTTTTTGGAAATATCTTCCAGAAGATGTTTCAGGAAAATATTTCAGGCAGAAGAAAAAATAATTTGTGAAGAAAAGCAGTTTATTGAAATAATGCATGTAAGTAACCTGACATCTGAGGTGTACATTTCTTGAAAATAACTCATTATAAAATGTTATAAAATTATATGTTTCTTAACAATTCATGTTGGTGAATTGCTTTATGTAGCAAACTGTAGTTGATTTCGTTAGTAAATAAATCAAAAGAATTAGTTGTTGACATGTAGTCATCTTTGGATTACAAAATTCAGTGCCCCAACTATATTGACAATACCACTGATAACTACAGATACTTGCATGATGTTACGTTAATGCACAGTCGAGAACGTCAATAAACATCGTTTTTTTTATACATTAAACTAAATCAACTTTGATTATTTAAATAATTTCCTACCGATTTTTAAGCTTTAACGGAATTTTCGGACAACCCTTGCTTCTTATTTAAGCTCTACAATCGGGGTATTTTAAAAATAAAAGCCTGATCGGGACATAAAACGTTCCAACGTAATGGCATGGCATATTAATATTATGAAGGGATGTTTGTATGGAAATTTAACCGATAGTCTGATTGTTATTGCATCAAGTCACAAAGTGGTACATGTACGGTTTAAATTGTGAATTCCGTTTTTTTTTTTTTGATATTCGAGATTAATTTGTACATTGCCGTAAAATTATGTGTAAAAATCCGCATTGACAAATTGTGCAGCATAACGTTAAGCACTAAGATTTGGAGTTAATGTGAATGTAATATTTTGCCACTGTTACTGCTATTATCTTTACAATAAAGTGAACCATAAAATAAACCAATATCAAAAATTATATAATTTAGAGCTAACGTTCTATTTGACATAATTTAATAAGTATTTGTAATAAAACAGTCAAACAAAGTTGAACTGTGAAAAAAAGAATAAATAGCTAAGCTTGAAGTCATGACATTCGGTTAGCCATAATGCCATACATTGATCCACTGCACCATCACATTCATGTTCAAATGTTATGCTGCTTTTTTATGTACCGCCTTGACGGAAGCAAAGTTTGTATTGGTGTCATAGTTTTCCCCGATTTCCTTACAGAAAAAGTCGAATGATTGGCGAAAATAATGACGGCCATGTTGAATCTACTGTACAATAGCTACTTTTTAAATCATGTTTTTGAACAAAGGCTTTTCCGGAGCTATTTATGACCTTAGTTACAACCAGATCGCCTGCGTTTTGACCTGAACGTACACACAACACAATGTTTAATTTGTTACTTAAAATCATTTAAAGGTCATCTTTCATTCTTCGTGCGCCTATAAATGAATCCGCTATCATAACCTATACACTTGTATGGTTTTTGTTTAAATTTAAAGCGCGAAATTAACTTATTATAACAAACTAAAGCTAAACACGCGAAACCTTTCTAGGACAAAGTTTACTTCGTAAACATGATGTATTTTAATTGACTTGATACTTAAGCACTTCAAGTCTTATTAAAGCTCTATTTTGGGTTCGTTCTCCGCACATTTAACATATTTATACTTATCTATATGGCTTCCGATATTTAAACGGCAATAAACCAACTGACTAACATGACACAGAAGAAACCAACAACCGAACAAAAAAGCAAGCCAACCAATAAACCAGCAAGACAAGGAACTTAACAACAAAACAACTAACAAACCAATATACCAGCCAATCATCGAAACAACAGATTTACCACCAACGTAACAAGTCAACCAGATAACGAGCAATATAACCAACAAACAAGCTAACCGACAATTCAACAAACTAATCAACAATATTTACAACTTACTTTCAACCAAGTAACCAATCGGACAACCCAAGCGATCGTAGCCAACCATCATTAAAGCCAGTCAACTAAATCAACCAGCTATCCAATCAACTAGCCAAACAACCACTCGATCAAACTAACCAACAGGCAATAACTAAGTAAATGAAACAAACGGATGAATGCAAAAATTAACCCTTTCCCGCTTAGAAGCAAAATGAAAATGGCATGTGCAACCAGCAGGTTTTATGCTGTTTGCTGCTCGTCAGTATCTCAGGGTTGGAAATGAAGCCTTTAAAACTTGAATCTTGTAAGAAAAGTCTTTAATTTAATTTGAATTTCTAAGGGACTACAAACATGTCAACGTGCGCATCTGAGTGGTCAAGGGTTAAACCATATGCCCACGTCGAGGTTGATGAGACGGGGATATTTTTTGACATGTATTAAAGTTTATAGTTATTTAATTTATAGTTCAAATGGCATTAACCTTATTTAGCTGCATAAATATTAATCTGGACACCCGTTTATTCTCATTCACATTTCGATTATACCTTAACTCCTATTATGTTTGCGGAATTCACCTGCTTACACATTTGTCTATGAACTATTGAACTAAAAGGACTTGATTGTGTTAACATTGTCAGACAGTTGCCGCCTATATTAATAAAATGTATATCGAACGAATATTATATTTTCTTATAAATAGTGCATGATTAATATGTAAAGAAACGATGTTAATAAATAAATATCGAATGCCATTTATAATTGTGTTGTGTATTCATAAACGCGATTAATTTTGTAATAGTTAATTCGTCCAATAACAAAACTTTAAGGGCTTGACATTAATACATTATAATATTATACACACTTTGAAAACCTATTGAGGCGAAAAATATCAGGAAGAATGATGATTTATTTTCTGTCTTATTATTTTATAGCTTTGTTATGTTCACCCTAAGACCAAATAATCATTCAAGTCAGATAAATTTCTCATTATCATAAGACAAAACTACGTTTTAACCTGTTATATTAATTTAGCTGTTGACTTTTACTAATGTTATGTATGGATGTGTTTGGTGATTAAATAGAGATCGATCATTATTGAAGATCTAAGTAAACGCATTGGCATCGGTATGCTGGCAAGTTGGAACATAAGTAACATATACAAATGTGAGACAATTTTCATATTCTGAACTATTTTTTTGTAATGGTGATTTAAAGTCCATGGCGAGCTAAACTAATGCAATGCATGTACACAGTGTCAGGTCTTAATTAATAAAATGTTCGTTACTGATATATACGGAGTCGCAAAGTTTGCTTGTTTACTAAAAAAGCGGTTACATTTGTACAAATATTGTCGGACTCGCTTATAATGAATCACATAGTCCTCGCTTATTAATATCCCGAAGATCTATCATGCGTTTACATACAAAGGAAGAGGAAGATACTTTATAGTCAATGCCACAGTATTATAACGGTGCTGCAATGTCTCTATAGATTATGTTCGCATCAGTGTTCTTGATTTCTGACCATGTGTATTAAAATTATATATCCTAATGTCTACATTAAATGATCCTTATCAATATAAATTCACATATATTGTATTTGAATCACGCTCCGTAGGCATCCTTAGTACAAGTTTAACGTAAGCTCGCAGTATACTGGTCACTAGCTTCGCAATCACAGATCGCATGTTTATTCCGCGACACATATTACTGACACAAATATACTGCTGAAACCATACATGGAATGTAAAGGTCGACCATTCGTATTCAATTAAGTTACATTTATTTTGGAGATTGTTTTGTTACTAATGTATATTAAATTTACTCCCTGAAAATTAATTAATAGCACATGCATATAGGAAACGTAAAGGTCGACATATCGTGTTCACTTTACAAATGAAAATATAACCTTGGGCACTGACAAATAATTTTAGAAGTGTCTATTATGTAATAGTGGTTATATTTTACATGTGCATCCGTTTTGAATACGGTTATACTCTCTTTTGCTGTGTTATCTGTAGATAACCGAGCGTATTTATCGGTATTGGCATTATTGATTACCAGAAATTCATCAACTGCCATTGAGAAATCGAAAGGTTTTTTAATTGACGTATACTTGTCCTAAAATAACAATATGGAATGTTTAAGAAAACAATGTCAGGATATTATGGCATGATCAACCTTAAGTGCAACTAAAAATACAAGTGTAGGCTATGTTAATGCTTCTGAACGAGTTCAATAAGTACATGACACTTGTATTAAGTTGAAATAACTGAAGAATGCCCAACTCCCGTTGAAATCACTTCACTATTTGCGTAAGATTATAAGATAAACAATTTAAGTTAAAACATCCCTTGACAGGTTTAACGTTGACGATCAGCATTAACTTCATTTGCTGCACATATATTAGATCTAGTGATCTTTGGCAAAATGCCGATCTACTAAAAAAAATTGCTTTAGATTTTAAAAAATGTACATGTATACAATTATGTTTTAACATAATACTCCTGAGTGAGAAACAAATTATTGGCTTATTAATGGACAATTGTCATTCGAAATCGGTAAAATAATAAAGCGTTTGTTTTGTAATGCTTTTCCTAATTCCTAAATAATTGGGAAAATACGTGTATCACTAACAAAGTGTTTATAATTCAATCATAACTAATACAGAATGCGTGGCTTAGAGGTAGCGCTCCTGCTTTTGCTTCCAGAGGTCCCGGTATCGAATCCCGGGGAAGGTAATATTTTTCCTTAATTTGATTTTCTTGCGATTCTTATTATTCTATTCAAAACATTATTGATTTTTGTAACGAATTTAATGAGATTTAAAAAAAATAAAATACGAATATATGTGAATAAGTACATACAAAAAGTAATTGTACGTTTAGTACATTCAAGCATCAACACTTACATGGTTTTTATATTCTGTATTTAAAAAAAAAATCATACAACGATATAAAGAATTATTAATCCTTTGTGTTACTGTTATATTAAAAAAATAAAATAAGTCAACACGACGAAACATGGCTTTAACCATACACAAAATACACTTCTGTCAATCTTTCCGAACTAGTTTATGCAATTTCCAAACGGAACACTTCACACTAAAACCACCAAAAGTTCAAATTCGCACACGTGACATCTAAAGAACAATGTCCTTTGGTCAGAACTGTAAATGCATATAATGTGTGTAATATAAATATATATTCATTTATATTACTTAAACCAAATGTTGAAAATAAAATATATATAACACATCGTCATTGATTGTTGTAGGCGTTGTGTCAGGTATTGCTTTCACTGGGCATGAGCAGCATTCGGCCTGCCATAGCCCTTTGCATACACGCTTTCAACACCAGTGGTGGCCACAAGAATCACGGCTGTATATGTCGGTTATAAAACAGTTATACTTACTAATAGTCTTAGCCAACTATATATCCCCATATATTCGGGTCATTTTTTCCTGTTACTACTGACCGTTGTTATCAAACAGTAATACTTACTTACGCAGCAGGATTCGATGTTTGGACCAAGTGAGACTCGTTCTTGGAAAACTAGGTTTAAAGCATGTTAAATATCATTCCAGGTTAGATTTGAAGTTCGCAGACGACACTCTCCGTTGTTATGGTATTTTTCGCTGAAAGAAAGTCTGTTCTTAAGACAAATTCCAGTTAAGGCGGAAAGTAACGTCCCTGATTAGCCTTTGCGGACTGCACAGGCTAATCTGGGATGACACTTCACGCACATGCATTAAGCAAAGTTTTCACAGAACGCGACTCAAACAAATTCTTTCTACATTTGACGGGACTATTAATCGATGACATAGCTGATACTTACGTTCATCGCTATTCGCACGCGATACATGCAATTTAATTTGCTTTTTGAATTTAAAACAAGCATTATACCATTGATGAGAACATTTTGTCGAAAACGATATGGTATTTGATTTATAATTGACCCAACGTCGACTTAGTGCACCGATTTTAAAGTTTTGCTCCACATGTGTTGAGTATCTCATTTGATTAACCGGCTTACAAGATCATCGCAGTAGATATCGAACTGACGACCACCAGAAGCGATGATGTCTCATGCCATTGAAAATGTGTCGTCTGCAGATTAAATCGAGTTAATATTCATTGATTGTGATAAATGATAGCTTAAGTCTGTTTTGATTGAAGCGAGAAAGATTATGATTCGAATGAAATAATTGCAACATCACATTAGTTAATGCTTTTTCAATGTCCCTCAAGTAATGAGATTATGTATTGCAAATTATGTCATCGTCAGTAATGTTGTGCAAAAACAAAATGATCAGTTTGCACTACATTTACTACTAGAGGCTATTGCCAGCTATAGCTCACATTCAAACCTCACATGACATGTCATATCAACCATTTTTAATTTTATATTTTACTAACAAATGATATACGCGGCATTGTTCTCCCATAGAACATTCGTCAAACATATCCCTGACAGAAACCTCTCCATTTAATCCGCTTTTATCCCGTGTTTCTATCTCGAGCGTTTAATTGCTTTTATCTGAATTGTGTTTGTATTTCTGATAATCGCATTATGTTATGAAACACCTGACAATGCTTAATTTATTACCAATATTTATTCTAACACTCGACTAGTTTCGTAGTTTTCTGACCTTATTCCACATTTTAATTAACACTTTTAAAATTCCTTATTTAAATTGACGCATTTTCCAGAGCTATTTCAGTCCTCAGTATACACCACATCCTTGACCTGAAAGTACAAACAAAGTAATGTTTAATCCTTTACTTATAACTCATTTAACGTTCAGCTTTTAATTCCTCATGCATCGGAAATAATCCGCTTTCAAAACATTTACCAAATCTAGTGTTAGTTGGTAAATAATAACACGAACTTGATAGATCATTAATATTATCAAGCTTATTGCTCGAAACCTTTCAGGGTTATAGTCTCGTGTGTGAAACTAATGTATTTTTATTGGCAGTTGTGGGTTCGTTCTCCGTCCATTTCACACATCTATGCGTATCTATATGGCCTCCGATATTAATTCGTTAATATGACATTAGCTAGTAACCTTTACTATTGTGTTCTGTCAATCATGGTTTGCTTCTGTGGTATTCGTAGCCAATGTTGATGTGGTCAGTCGAACACTCAAGCAAAACACTCAAGATACAACCTACTAACCTGCCTTCCATTAACCAGTCAACGAACGAAACTTCACCCAAGTAAACAGCCAACTAGTTTTTTTACAAACTCGCACACACAAACCAAAATTAACCAAAATACCATCAAACACAGACAAATAACCGTCCAAAACAGACCAAATACTACAAAAAACGAACCAACAACCAAGAAAACAGCCAAGAAATATATTAACGAACCAACAAAGCAACTATCCAAAATAAAAAATAAATAAAACAAACAAAAAACAAACTATCAAATACAGTTAACAAAAATATGATAACAGTCATCCAAATAACCAGCAACCTAACCAAACTACCAACCGACAAAATAACTAGCTAACCAATTTACAATTACAAGTGAAAAATCATGCGTTAAATCAAAATTCCGGACGCAAACATCATGACATCCGCAGCCGTTGACATTTAAGCTTTTCTTTAAAGAAAACATGTGGCGAGATAATTCATAAGTTGAATATGATAATTTTAATATAAATTTGAATGTTGCTTGTTTTCAAATGGTTTTCAAAATATTTATTTTGTAGTTGTCGATTGATCAATCCATTTATCACATAACATCGGCAATAATGACCAAGTTTATGAAACGAGCAGATAAAACATGAATGCTTTTGCAACGATGAGCGGACATTCTGATAATTATGTAAATATTGAACATTATGGACTTGATTCTTGAATCCCATAATTTCATTTGATCCGATACATACATACATTTTCATGATAAAGTACCTTAAATAATTCAATTGAAATTCAAAATCCTAACTTAACTTATTTACTGTCTTTGAAAATACAAGTATATATGATATTTGCGCTAGCTTCCAGAGGTCCCGGTAACGAATCCCGGGCAAGGCAATTATTTCTTCTTTAACATTGTTTTCTTGCTATTGTAATAAGTAAAGTCTATTTAAAACATTATATATTTGTTTAACAAATTTAATGAGATTTTTCAAAAATACGAATATTTGTGAAGAAGTACCTTCAAAATAAAATTTAGTACATTCTTACATCAGCACTTTCATGATTATCATATCATGTATTAAAAAAAATCCTACAACGATATAAAAAAGTATAAATCCTTTGTGTTACTGTTTAATTAAAAAAAAACAACAAGTAAACAAGACGAAACATAGATTAAAACATACGACAAAAATACACTTCTGCAAGTCTTTCCGGACTCCGTTCAAGTGTATATACGTAACATTTATGGTACAATGCCAATTGTTTGGAACTGTAAATGAATTTTTTTTTGTGTCATTCTCAGTTAAATTCATTTATATAAACTTTACCCAATTATGAAAATAAAATATAACAAATCTTCATTACGTGTATCAGTTATTGCTTTCACTGCGCGAAGAATTTGGGCTGTCATAACCCTTTAGTTTAAACATATTTATTTATGCTCGATTGCATCGAAAGCCTATGACTAATTGAAACGCTCTCGAGTCCATTTCCTGGGACTAAGAACCAGTACTCGCTGTCTTTGGGGGAGATCTCAATAACACTCCCACAGTGGGGATCGAACCCGTGAACCCCCGGTTTCTAGTCGGACACCATATCCACTACGTCACGGCAACCTTTGCATACACGCTTTTAACTTCAATGGTGGCCAAACGGATCATGGCTGTATATGTCGGTTATCAAACTGTACTACGCATTGATGAACCTTAAAACTTACGCAGTAGGATTCTATATTGTGGCCAAGCGGGAAAAATGGGCTTAATGCATGTGCGTAAAGTGTCATCCCAGATTAGCCTGTTCAGTCCGCAAAGTTTAATCAAGGACGACACTTCCCGCTTGTATGGTAGTTTTCGTTTTAAGAAAGTATCATCTTAGTGAAAATCCAGTTTAGGCGGAACATGTGGTCCTTGATAAGCCTATGCTGACTATACAGGCTTATCTGGGACGATACTTTACGCGTATGCATTAAGCCCAGTTTTGACAGAACGCGGCCCAGGAATCCTCTCTTCATTTGGCAACACTATTAATCAAGGGGATAGCTAATATTATCGTTCATCTATTTGCACGCGATACATTCTATGTATTTTTTCCATTTCAAATTATTTTAAGCACTGTACCATCTTTGAGATTATTTAGCCGAAAGCGATTTGACATTTGATTTAAAATTGACCCAAACATGCCAAATGTCGACTAAGACCACCAGTATCGAAGGTGTCCCATGTCATTGAAAAGCCGTCATCTGCAGATTAAATAAGGTAAGTATTCATAGATTGTGATAAATGCTAGCTTAAGACTGCGTTGATTGCACCGGGAAAGATCATGATTGGAATAAAGTTATTGCAACATTGGAATAGTAAATGCCTTTTCAATATCCCTCAAGTAATCAGATTATGTATTGCAAATTATGTTATCCTCATTATTGTCGTACAAAAATGCGCATTTTTGCACTACAGTTATTTCTAGCGGAAATTGCCAGCTTTTTCTCACATTTATACCTCAAAAGACATGTTATGTCCGCCATATATAATTTATTTTTTTGTATTGACGAATGATATTCTCACATGATTTATCTCACAAAGAACAATCGTCAAAATAGCCATGACAGAAACCTCTCCATTAACTCCGATTATATTAAGTGTTTCAATCTCGAGCCTTAATAGCTTTTATCTGAATTGTGTTTGTATTTCTAATAATCGCATTATGTTATGAAACGCCTGACACTGTTGAATTAAATTACAATATTGATTCTAACACTCGACAATTTTACAATCTTTGTCTTTTGACCGAATTCCACAATTTAATTAGCACTTTTTAAATTCCGTATTTAAAAGGCGCATTATTCAGAGCTTTTTCAGTTTAAAGTAAACCAAAGATCCTTGACCTGAAAGAACAAACTAAGTAACGTTTAATCTTTTACTTTTAAATCATTTCACGTTCAGCTTTCATTCCTCATGTGTATGAAATAAATCCGCTTTCGAAACATTTACCAACTCTAGTGTTAGTTTGCAATTAATGACACGAACTTAATAGATCATTAATATTATCAAGCTGAATACTCGAAACCTTTCGGGGTTATAGTCTCTTTTGTGAAAATAATGTATTTTTATTGACATTTGCGGGTCCGTTCTCCGCACATTTCACACATCTATGCGTATCTATATGGCCTCCGATATTAATCCGTTAATATTAGGCAAGCTAGTAATTGGTCGTTGTCGGCTCGGTACTACTTTAAAGTACCCCGGGTACTCTTAAGTATACTACATTGTACCCCGGGTACGGAAAATATACTAGAACGTACCCGGCCAATATTAGACAGTACCCGAGTTTTAATTCTGCCCAAATTCCAATGTCGATAAACGCGCTACTGAATACCGAGTACAAATTCTCTTTGAACAAAACCATCCTCAACATGCTTTTTGAGTATGATATTCTATAATATAGAGGTCATGTAACAAAATATTGACATAAATATGAAAATAATTAATTTGAAAAAAATAATGGACCGACAACGTCCAATTTAGCCTTAGTATTCCCGGGTACGTTTAAGTATATTTTCGGTACCCGGGGTACATTGTAGTATACTTTAGCTAGTTACCTTAACTATTGTGTTATGTCAATCAAGGCTGCAGTGGTATTCGTAGCCAATGTTGATGTTTACAAGCGAACACTTAATCAAAACACTCAAGATACAACCGAAAGAACCTTCTAACAAATAAACCTGCCTTCCATTAACCAGCCAACGAACGAACCAAGTAAACAGCCAACATTTTTTTTAGAAACTAAAACACAAACAAACCAAACAACAGAGACAAATTACCGTCCAAAACAGTCCAAAAACTACAAAACGAACCAACAACCAAGAAAACAGCCAATAAATATATTAACAAACCAATAAACCAACCAACCAAAATAAAACAAAAAACACCAAACAACAAACCATCAACCGTCAAATATAATTGTCAAACCACATAATAACAGTCAACCATCACCGAGCCAAATTACCATCCAACAAAATAACTATCTAACCACTTTCACCAGTCAACCAAGGAACTAGCAGAACGGCGATACATAGCAAAAAGTAAACGATATTTTATCTTTCGCCTATCAAAAAATCCGGTTCTGAAAAATCATGTTTTTAAATTAAACTTTCTGATGCAAACATCATGCCATCCGCAGCCGATTACATTAAAGCTTTTCTATCAGGAAAACGTGTAGAGAGGCCTCCATAAGTTGAATCTGTTAATTTGAAAATATATTTAAATGTTTTCAAATCGTTGTCAAATATTTATTTTGTAGTTATCGAATGATCAATCCATTTATCACTTACAATTGGCAATAATGACCAAGTTTATGGAACGCTTTCACCAAACAATCAGATAAAACGTGATTGCTTCTGCCAGCGATGAGCGGACATTCTGATAAATATGTAAATATTGAACATTATGGACTTGACTTTTGAATCCCATAATTCCACTTGATCCGAACCATACACATATTTCCATGATTAAGGCCCTTAAATAATAAATTTGAAAATCTTAACTTAAATGATTTACTGTCTTTGAAAATACGCGCATATATGATAAATACTTTTGTCAGAAATTGGACTAATTTTATGTTGAATATATCATTATGTTTTGATGACCCAATGCCAAATAGATGTAGGTAATTTTTTAAAACCCAGCTTGTTTTAAATACTTATCATGACGTGTTCAGTTAACAAACGGTATGGGTATTATATGTACTTGTGCCTTATAATTTCACGTAAAACACAATGGTTATGCGCTTTATTTTGTCATAAGCAAAATAAAAAAGTATCCGGTATTAAAAAGGAAACGGGTAGCCTATACACAAACCCAAAGATGTGTGAATATTTGGATTTTTCGTCTTGGTATAAATTAAACTGGCCATTCCGCAAGTGTTAGTATTCCTTAGTAATGAAAGGTTGACACACAAATTAATTTATCCACAGACATAAGATTTTTTTCTGCCACTTAAATATGTAAAAGAACTTAAACTTAACAATCAACATGTACATTTAAAGCAATATTTTCATATCAAGATTCAGCAAGCATTTATAAAGTTTAAATTTAACAATAGTAAATATACGTTCTTAAGTAGATAAACCAGTCGTAAAACTGTTATCACTTTCACCGAATCCTACCAAAGAACGTTTGCACGCATAACTTTGTATCAACAAACAACAAGGCAGTCTTTGTGCAAACCTATAACAACTTTCCCATTAAAAGAAGATTTGTTTTATCCATTTTATGTTTTATTAGCTGTTTACTTTCCCTCATCCAATATTTGGATGTGTTGGGAGATGCAATAGCGATCGACTCCATTTGAAGATTACAGTTAACGTACTGGTACCGACCTATATACTATTGGGAACACTGGACAAACACAGACAACGAAATATTTTCATATTCGTCATATGCGTTTTTGATAATGATGGTTTAATTGCGGGGAAAAAAGACAATAAAACATCTTGTCGGTCAATTTACTGAATTTTGGCGCACTGTTAGCTGTTCAAAAAAGAAACTTACATCTTATAAACATGACTAATGCATTAACAGTGATTTATTTTTTGCCAATATTGTATTATATATCACCAGAAACACATAGGTTTTATTGCTTCTCTTTATTAACGATTGTTCATTTTTAACGTGTTTACATTTTTTTTATAGTGTTTGTATTTTCATAGTGTTTATAATTTTCCTAGTGTTGTAAACTGTAGACATTCCATGTTTATGGTACTTAGGATGACAAGATATTCATTCAATGTCTCTTAGACATCGAAACGGAATGTGCAGTTTTAATTTACCGTTTGAATATCATATGTTTACAAATGACAGTTGTAATAAACATAAAATGACAGGTTATGAGGTTATCATCACTTTTAAGTGCTTCTCAAATTAAAGCGAAGGCAAGTTTTATGCTTTTGATGAGATTTGCTTTACCCTTAATGTCAATTGAGTGCAAAAATACACATTTATTTGATTAAGTTGAAATAACTGACGAATGCTGAAATCAAGTTTAAGTGACGGTATTATAAGCGTATGAGATAGCAATTTAATTCCAATGAATCCCTGTTTCATGTTTCAGTTCAGCATTTGCAGCACGTGTATAAGAAGAACACATATCGAAAGCTCGGAACTGTAAACGTAAATACATTCTTAAGTTGAAAAAGCTCAATGCTTAACCGTATACATGTTTTTAATTGACATGCCATTCGTAAATATAAAATGCGCAATGCTTACACGCTAAAAATGCTAGAACATATCCAGTATTTAAAGTGATTTACCGGTACACTTAATATTATTGTGTTTCACTGTCAATTTAATTATCAAGTCAATATTAATGTGGCTTCAAACGTACCAATGATTCTCTTCGGTGCAATTATAGGTACAACTGTTACGCCAACATATGTGGACTAATGTCAAGCAATCAGAGCTATATTGGCATGTATTATTTGTTTGATTTTAGTTCAGAAAACGTTATGTAAAAAAGACTTCATTCATATCCAGAACCACAAGTACACGTGCTATTTTGTATAAACGAGTTTAACCGGTGAGCCCGATACCCAATGTAGATGATTGACTAATATTAATATGATGGACATTAGCTGGGGAAGTATATATCGCAAACTGCTAGTACAAGTAGAACTTTGTGTAATGCTGTACGGTGTACAACAAGAACATTCTGGTGGTATCGTTATCAAAAACAAATGCATTTTCCAATATCGTCGTCATTATTCCAAAATAAGACGTTAACTCAAACATAATTATTCATCATTTTAAATATGTGTATTTGCTAATGGACCGAGTTCCGGATTAATTAAAATATAACGATTCCACGAATGTTAATAAGACTTGTACTTTTCCCCACCAGTCGCTAACGTTAATCTGTATATTTAAATCATAATTCAGCAGACTTAGTGTTTAAGATGTCATAAGATTTCAGCGCTGATGTACACTTGATAAAAAAGAGGACTAAATATACGAATAAATTCAAACAAACAGGACATGGTCTACATGCGAAACTGTACATGTTTTTCAGTATCAATAATTTGAATCTAGATTCATATTACAATTTTGGTTACCGATATGCACGAATACATGTCATCAAATTCGTCTTTTGAAATTATTACGTGCCACCTTTACAAATAGTTATTATCGCAAACGAGATGACATTTGATTAAGCATTTACCTGGATGTCGGAAAACTGCACCGATAAGCATGAAGTTTCGCTGCACATGTAAAGAATATATTATTTGATAAACCGCCTTACAAATTTATGGCACTTGTTATAGAGCTAACGACCACCTGTAGCGAAAAAGTCGCAACCTGTTGTCCTAAGTGTACACTATGGCATTTACAAGAATCAGTAAATGGAAAGTAATTCTGACATGATCACCTTAAAGTGCAACTCAAATACAAGTGTAGAAAATGTTAATGCTTCTGAACGAGTGCAAACAAATAACATGCCGAAATCACATTGAAATCACTTCAGTATTTGCGTAAGATTCAAAAGTAAACAATTTAAGTTCAATGAACAATTGACAGGTTTTATATCCACGATCAGCATTAACTTCACTTGCTACACTTGCTACACATGCTACACATGCATTAGATAAAGTGAAACACGAAAAGAAGATCGGGACTGACTTAAACGTTAATGAATTGAGGAGAAACACACGCTCTTTGCTTAACTGTAATGTTAAGTGACGTTTCCTTCGTTAAACAAAGAGTGTACGTTTAGAACAGACAAACATCCGCACTAACATGTGATGCTCTAATTACAAAATTTGAGATTAACACATCCTGCATTTAAAAGATTTATACGAAGATAGAAACAATTATTAATATTTCTTTTTGCAGTTGGATTAAAAAAAATCAAGTATACAAGACGAAAGATGACTTCGAACATACACGTTTTGTTCCATCTCTTCAATCTGTCAGGGCTCGTGAAGGCAATAGTCCAAACTGAACATTTCACACTAAAATCACCTACGAATAAAAGTTCAAATTTGCATGCGTAAAATAATATCAATTTAATATAGATTCAGTTATGTTACCTTTACCAAATTATGAAAATAAAATATAACAAATCGTCATTGCTGGTTGTAGGCGTTGTTTTAGTTTGCTTGAACTGCACATGAGCAGCATTCGGGCTGTCATAACCCTTTGCATGCACGCTTTCAACATCAATGGTGACCATAAGGATCATGGCTGTTTATGTCTGTAACAGTACTACGCATTTATGAACCTCTATATTTACGCAGTCGGATTCAATGTTGTGGCCAAGTGGGAAAACTGGGCATAATGCATGTGCGTAGAGTGTCATCCCAGATTACCCGGGCAGTTCGTACAGGTAAATCCTATACGACACTTTTCTCTTTAAATGTATGGTATTTTGGCTTTTGAAGAAAGTATATTATTAGTGAAAATCCAGTTAAGGCTAAATCCAGAAAATCCAGTTAAGGCTTTCTGATGAGAAAAATAATGCGAAAACCATATGACATTTGATTTAAAATTTACCCAAATGTAAACTAAGTGCACCGATTTTCAAGTTTGGCTCCACATGTGTTGATTATCTCATTCGATTAACCGCCTTACATGATCACCGCGTAAGATATAGAACTGACGACCACCAGTAGCGAAGATGTCTTGTATTGTGTCATTGAAAAACCGTCGTCGGCAGATTAAATCGAGTTAATATTCATTGATTGTGATAAATGATAGCTTTAGACTGCTTTGATTGCACCGAGAAAGATCATAATTGGAATTAAGTTATTGCAACATTGGAGTAGTTAATGCCTTTTCAATGTCCCTCAAGTAATCAAATTATGTATTGCAAATTATGTTATCGTCAGTAATGTCGTACACAAATGCTCATTTTTGCACTACATTTATTACTAGCGGAAATTGCCAGCTTTCGCTCACATTTATACCTCAAAAGACATGTTATGCCCGCCATATATAATTTATTTTTGTATTGACGAATCATATTCTCATATGATTGATCTCACATAGAACAATCGTCAAAATATCCATGACAGAAACCTCTACATTAATTCCGATAAAATCACGTGTTTCTTTCTTGAGCATTTAATAGCTTTTTTTCTGAATTGTTTTTGTATTTCTTATAATCGCATTATGTTATGAAACACCTGACACTGTTGAATTAAATTACAATATTGATTCTAACACTCGACGATTTTACAATCTTTGTTTTCTGACCGAATTCCACATTTTTAATTAGCACTTTTTAAATTCCGTATTTAAAAGGCGCATTATTCAGAGCTCTTTCAGTCTAAAGTATACCCCAGATCCTTGACCTGAAAGAACAAACAAAGCAACGTTTGATCTTTTACTTATACATCATTTCACGTTCAGCTTTCATTCCTCACGTGTATGAAATAAATCCGCTTTCGAAACATTTACCCACCCTAGTGTTAGTTTTCAATTAATGACACGAACTTAATTGATCATTAATATTATTAAGCTGAATACTCGAAACTTTTCTGGGTTATAGTCTCTTTTATGAAAATAATGTATTTTTATTTACAGTTGCGGGATCGTTCTCCACACATTTCACAAATCAATGCGTATCTATATGGCCTAAGATATTAATCCGTAAATATTAGACACGCTAGTAATTGGTTATTGTCGGCTCGGTACTACTTGAAAGTACATCGGGTACTTTTAAGGATTCTACATTGTACCCTGGGTACTGAAAATATACAACAAATAAGTATTTTGTTTCAGTAAAGTGCTACCGCGCGTCTGGACGGTTAGAAAAATGTCGGATCAGTGTGGGGACACTAACCGTTCAAACGCGCGGTTGCACTTTACTGAAAAATACTTATTTGTTAAAAAAAATCATGAAACCTATATAAAACTCTCACGAATGAGCGGGCTCTCCACTTTATCCCATTGAACATGCTGAAATATTTTAAAAGACATCCTTACAAATGTTACCTGGGTCGCGCTTTTGATAGTTTTCTCACAACATAGATGTTTTAACCCTTTGAGTGCTGGAACCGGATTTTGAAGGCCTTTGCAAACAGTTTGGATCCAGATGAGACGCCACAGAACGTGGCGTCTCATCAGGATCCAAACTGTTTGCTATTCTGATAGTATTCTTTGAAAAAAATCAAAGAAAATGCTAATTTTAGAAATTTAGCAGACAACATTTTAGCAGACGACAATTTTCCCAGCATGCAAAGGGTTAAAGTCCTAAGCAAAATAAAAATGTAAATATCCGGTATGAAAATGAAACAGGTAGCCTATACAGATAAACAAAGATGTTTGAGAATTTGAATTTTTGATGCAACATGCCTGATATATGTATATAAAGTACTTTTTCTGAGTAGAACCAGTCCATTGAAAATGTCCATTGACTTTCATTCGGGTATTGATTGTACTGGGCCTTCGGCTAGTGTAACCATGTAGCGGTTTAAAATTTCCTTAGTAATGAGAAATTGACACACAAATGAATTTATCCACAGTCATAAGTTTTTTTTCTACCACTTTAATATGTAAAAGACCTTAAACTTATGCTTTAACATGTACATTTAAAGCAACATTGGCATATTAGGATTCAGTATGTTTGTAGAGAGTCGTCACATTTACTAATAGTAAGTGTGCGTTCTTAAGTAGACAAACCAGTAGTTAAACAATGAACGCTTTATCTATATCCCACGCAGACACGTTAGCAGGCATGCCATCATGTCCGCAAACAACACTGCCGTCTTTGTGCATACCTACATTTATGTTCCATTATAATTACGTATAGCGTTTATCTATTTTATGTTTTATTAGCTGTTGACTTTTCCTAATTCAATATTTGGATGTGTCAGACGATGTAATAGCGATCGATCACAGTTCAAGATTAAAATAAATTTACTGTTACCGAAATAAGTATTGGGAACACTTGGCAAAGCAAAAACGGACATGCGAACGATTTTCATATTCGCCGTATGCGTTTATGTAATGGTGATTGAATGGCAGGAAAAAAGATAGTAAAACATCTCGTCACAAAGTTTACTAAATTTTGGCGCATTGATTTCTATAAAAAAACGTATAGACCTTATACACACGATTAATTTTTTATTAAATATTACACGATTTTTGTTAATGTTTTCACTATAATAACAATTTGTTTATATCTTTAAAAGGGGTTTTATTTTTAAAAAGTGTTTACATTAAAAAAAATGTTTATATTTTAATAGTGTTGTAAGGTGAAGATGACATTCCATATTTATGACACTTAGCATGGTTATATTTTCATTCACTAGCACTTAGAAATCAAAATGGAATGTGCAGTTTTTCACTTGACGTTTGAATGTCATAAGTTTACAAATGACAAGTGTAATAAACAGAAATTTAAAGGTTATGCTGTTATGATCACATTTAAGTGTTTGTCAAATTAAAACGAAAGCAATTTTAATGCCTTCGAATGAGATTTGCTTTACTCTTAAGGGATGTTGCTGCAGTTTTGCTGATTTTTTTTCCATCTTATAACTTTTGCGCAAAATTTGTATTTGAGTAATATATACCAATATTATATGAACAATGAAATAAAAACATATGGTCACCGGCCTTGTTTTGATTTTATTCACTATTATATAACATGTACTTTTTCATTAAAACTGAAAAATCTCTAATTGCATAAAAATTATTAAAAACCTATGAAAGTGGCAGCATGTAGATATTATATAAGCTAAGATACATCCTATACCATTTAATTAAACCACTTACTACCAAAAAAATGGAGAACACATGTTAAATTTTAAGAATTTTAATTTTTATAATTTTTATATCACCCACAAAAACGTACTTTTTTTACTATTTTAACCACAAAAATGGAATTACAAAAAGTTCTATCTAATGACTTTTTTGCGAAACTGCTCAAATATGTTCATCTACGTATTGTCATCATAAAACAAAAATAAAAAAGGGGGTCACCGCACTTTTAACAGAGATTGTTTTGTTAAACAATCCCTACCGTCTATGTCAAATTTCATAAAATACAACAATTAGGCAAAACCCAAGTACCGGTACATAGATTGTTAGAGATATGCATAAACATTAGAATGTTTTTACAATCTTAACTGGGATAATAACAGCTTACAAAAAAAACAAAAAAACAGTAATACAATATTTAATCACAAACACAAGACCATACAGTATCAAGCGCGACCTTAATCATCAATAACAGGGACTTGTTGACAGATTTCGGCTTGTTTTGAAGTTTGTGATTAAATGCTTTAAATTGATTGATGTAAACAACATGACTTTTGAGCTCCAGTAAAAAGCAAGAATGAAATAAAAGAAAGAAAAAAAGAAGTAAAAAAAGTTAGCCGCACCTGGGATCGAACCAGTGGCCTTTGTGCCTATTATGAACCAACTCGGTCATTTGTGATGATTTTGATAACAAAATTATTGGGTTGTGATAATAGCATCAGGTGTAGCCATAAATTTATCCTCGGTTCAATAAACTGCCGCAACACCCCTTAATGTCAATTGAGTGCAAAAATACACAGTCATTTTATTAATTTGAAATAACTGAAGAATGCTGAAATCACGTTTAATGGACGGTATTATAAGCGTCTGAGAGAACAATCTAATTCCAATGAATCCCTGTTTCATGTTTAAGTTAAGCATTTGCAGCACGTGTATAAGAGAAACAGTAATTTGAAATAACTGAAGAATATTGAAAGCACGTTTAATGAACGGTATTATAAGCGTATGAGAGAACAATCTAATTCCAATGAATCCGTGTTTGATGTTTAAGTTCATCATTTGCAGCACGTATATAAGAGAAACATACCCGAAAGCTCGGGACTTCAAACGTAAATATATTCTTAAGTTGGGAAAGCTCAATGGTTTTTATCGGATAAATGTTTTTAAACGATTCGTACTTCGTTTATCTAAAATGCGTGATGCTTACACGTTAAAAATGCAAGAAGTTGACCATATGCAGTATTTAAAATGATTTACCAAATTAATGTTCAAATCAAGGTAAACATACAAAAAATTCTCAATTAAATTGAAATCAATGTTAATAACACTTTATGTTTAATATTTAATTAGAGTTGAGTGCTGTTGTTGGTGTACACCTGACAAAATAGGATTAAATATTAAAAACAAGTATGACATGTTTTCAATGCGAAATTGTACAAGTGGTTCAGTGTCAATTTTAGTGAATTTGTTTCATATCAACATTATGGTTACATTTGCACGTTAGACATGTCGTTTAATTCATCTGTTGAAATTATTACATGCAATATACCATTTTTTTGCGAAAATTTAGACGCAGACGACACTTGATTACAAATTTACCTCCATGTCGAAAGACTGCACCGACAAGAATTAAGATTTGCTGCACATGTATAGAAGATCTAATTAAATTAATCGCATTACACATTTATGGCACTTGATAAAGAGCTGACGTCCACCTGAAGCGTAGAAGTCTCATGTCATTCAAAAATTATCGTATGCAGATTAAATCGAGTTTATATTTATTGACTGTACTTAATTACAATAAGACATATGTTATCGCACTGAGAAAGAACATGACCCGAAAGATAGAATTCTTTCAACGTTCAGGTAGTAATGCATTTCTTATCAAGGTCTCAAAGTGCGAACTTCAATATAACTTACATAAAATAATTATAAACTATAAAAAATGTACCTGATGTCGGACAATAATCTGTTGTCTTAGCATCGATTTTCATGACCACTGTACTAACTATCTATAGAAAGTGCTGGTTCTTTTACGAATTCATTGCGTAGAATATATCATGATCAACACCAATGCTGAATCATGCATTGTCTTGTAATCAACGGCCGTGATTCTACGCTATAGTATAGATATAAAACAATTAAATGTACAATGAACATATTATGGATAACAAATGAAAATTGCAGAATGAAAGAACAATTTAATAAAAACACGATCATTTATTAATGTATAATGCCCCTTATTATAATTAAATAACAATTGTTAGTTATAAATAGTATAATCTTTTTATGCCACCAATATTCGCAAACAACAATTTCCACAACATGCAGTGTTTGTAAATGTATAATTATTTATTTTTTCTGTCAATGAAAGCGCCGTGTATATTAGTATTATATACGAAGCTGCTTTTTAACCATTTAGTTACGGTTTCGTTTGTATTTTATCGACACATATTAACACTGATTCATAAACAGTGCCTGAATAAAACACACCATCAAATATATAGACAAAAATGATAACTCCGTGTTAAACCATTGCATCTTTTGTCGCACTTGTTCACAATTTATGACATTTACCACGTTTTGTTTATGCACGCGTTGAAGTTTCGGAAATAGAGGTAGTAGTTGAACAAGTCTCGTCGTAACTTGAATCTAGTCCCGAGTCCGAGACTACAGGTAATCGTATGGCTTTGATTGTATTTACTGGAACAACGTGGCTGTTGCGATTTATAGCTACCCTTTTCTCGTCGACCATTGGCGGTGTCATTGTTGCTCGCTTGAGCACGTGACGATGGAGAACATGAACAGTGCCCTTTTCGCGCCATCCACGACCAGACATATTTCGCGAGGACTTAGATGAA
Organism: Dreissena rostriformis; assembly: GCA_007657795.1. NCBI lineage: Eukaryota > Metazoa > Mollusca > Bivalvia > Myida > Dreissenidae > Dreissena > Dreissena rostriformis. Next base: position 92,432 of record VMBQ01000777.1, read on the forward strand.
GAACCTTTTGGACTCTGCACTTCGGATTTAACACGTACCGGTAGTTTTTCAAAAGCCTCTCTCCTATCGGGAGACGTGCTTCGCAGCGGTTGTTCGGGGGTGATAGCTAAAAACCTAAAGAGTTTAAACTCCTTCATATGTCTTTGTTTTTCTGAATGACTGTCCCTTGAACGTTTCTCCTTCATGGATCTCATGCTCATTGAGCTGTGTGTGTTAGTTGCTTGTTCTTTATGGCGTTTGTTATATGGCATATTCGGCGTACTTTTGATCGACATGACGGAGACGCATCCGGGCGTTCGTCGCATCTGTTCCAAAGCCCGCGTGTCTGCTCTGTCGCTCAATTTAATGTCAGAGTTTGACCGCGAAAGCGGTTTAACACTGTCCCTGGAATACACTTTCTTTTCCTCTACGTTTTTAGTAGTTGCAGTTTTTAAAAATGCAATGACTTGCTTCATGTCGAGTTGATCAGGGTCATGATCGTTTATGGGAGTCTTGCTACGAGGAAGCTGTTTAACATCCAATTTTAGTGTCTTTATCGTATGCACTTGTTCAACATAATACCTATCGCGAATCCTGTGTAACTCTCCAGGGGTCAAGGGTACAGAGCGCCGGACTTCGTTCACTGGCGAGAAGTGGACCCGACTGATTTTTGCACACTCTGTTAGTGTAGTGTAGCCAAACTGATTGTCGTCAGAATACACAGACGATGCGTCGGGCTCTATATTCACATCGGAACGTACGTACTTAACCGATTTGAATTCCGATCCTATGTAGTCATTAGCCCAACTATTCTTGGAATGAACGTTTTTATTTCGGGTTACCGCCAAGAGGGGAAAACCGCGGAAATTATGAGGACGCTTTGCAGTCCTGTTTTTCTCCCGATTTCTTGCTTTGTTACTCGAGAACGGAACAATCCTGAGATTCTAATTCGATACGGAACTGAAGAGGCAACCACATCTAGCACCACTAACGGCATCGACGAGTCTCGGAATGTTGGCGTATTTTTAACATCGTCGCCATAAATGTCACGTTGACATTTTTGTTTAACTTCATTTTTACTGTCGTTTGTTGCTAGCTATGAACCTTAAATGACATGTTTTTCCGCCATTTTTAATTATCTTTTTTAGTACCGAATGATATTTGCGGCATTGTTCTCCCATTCGTAAAAATATCTTTCACAGACAGATCTCCATAAATTCCAAGTATGTACACGTATTCCTATCTTAGGCTTTTCATAGCTTTTATATAAAATGCGATTGTATTTCTTAAAATCACATTTTGTTTTGCACCAACTGACAAGTTTGACTTTAACTCCAATCTTGATTCAAACACTCCCCATTTTAACAATTACTGTTTCCTGACCGGATTCCATATTTTTATTATGTTGATTAGCACTCTTCAAATTCCGTGTTAGAAGGAAGCCTATTCCAGAGCTATTTCAGTCCTTAGTATAAACGAGATCTATTTCGCCTTGACCTGAAGGTAAAAACAACATTATGTTAGTCTCTTTTACATTAAACATTAAACGGTCAGCTTTCATTCCTTGCGCCGAATATAAATCCGCCTCCAAGTCAGATAAACACGCTACTGTTAGTTTGTAATTAATGACACAAACAAAATAGATTAAAGATTTAATCAAGTTTAATGCGCGAATCCTTTCGGGCATACGGTAGATTATTTTGTCAATATCATATTGTTGTTTTCATCGACTTTATTCTTAATTTTATAAGCGCTTCATGTCTTATTAACGGCTTAGTTTTGCGTTTATTCTCCTGACATTTCACACATGTATGAGCATGTGTATGGCATTCGCTATTTATTCGAAATAATTATAAGTATAGTAGGTAACCTTAAGTGCAAAATTAGTTTGTGTTGTTTTTCCAATCAATAATGATTTCAGTGTACTCGCGAGGAATTTCCGTGTTAACAAGAAAGCACTCAATCAAAACACGATGTTACCGAAACAACCTACCAACCAATCAACTAGGCTACAATTAACCGGCCAACGAAGGAAACAAACAAGAAAACAGTCAAAGCATTTATAGACGAACCTACAAACAAACCAACCAAAATCAATAAACAAACTACCAAAAACAACCAACCAACAGAGTTATCCTAAAATTACAAGCAATAAATCTTTTAATGAATTATCAAACCAAAATAAACAAACAACCAATATCAAACAACCAACCGTCCAGAATAGTTTACAAACAACACAAATCAATCATTCTATATATAACCAGCCAGCCGAGCTAAAAACAAACTAACCAACAGAACAACCAAACGAACAATTTACCAGTGAACCAACCAACCAGCAAACCAACCAGTCATCAAGCTAACCGGGCTATAAACCAACTAATCAACCATCTACCAAGCCTCCTAACTAACGAACAACCTGGTCAACAAACCAACCAACAAGCCAACCAACTGACCGACAAATATGGAAAACAAACAATTACCCAACAAGAGAATCAACTTACCTACTACCAACCACTCTACAAATTAAACAAATCATACACCGTATGCCTGTTAGTTTTACGTTTTTGTTTTGTAAATTTTATTTTGAAGCGAGGTGGCAAAGAAATATGTTCATAATACAACATAAATACGTTACTCGTTTCCCAAATATCGTTATAGTATTTTTTTTTCTTTCTTACGCAGTGATAGATACTTTCATTTAGAAACATACAAAAATCTAAATTAAAAGCACATAAAAAAATAATTAACATTAACGTACGCGTACAATGTTATTCCTCCGCTGCCTTTGGCAGCAACTAGGTCAGCGTCAATTATATATTCTTTTTTTAAATGATAATTACCTTTGGTAACATGTGTTGTGTTATTTCATTTCGATTCCTAAAACCTTTCAATCAAAGCTGTAACCGACATAAGTATTTCACAATTAATATTTTACGAAATGTGAATGCCATCATGCTATTGTTGCCGCACTGGTAGGATATGGACTCAAGGCATAAACAGAATGGATATCGTCTAACGTCTTCCTTAGGCATTATTAAAACAGTTAAACTGACACTGAAAGCGTAATTTGACGTTAGTGCTATTTTGTTATATAACTTATAAGTGGTTTGAAGCCTTGTAACACATTTTTATGGCCAGCACAAATTAGGGCTTGCAACGTTAAAAATATACACTACAACATAGTTCAATACAGAAAGAGAGGCTCATGATTACGGATTATTAGTTTTCAAAAAATTGTGGAATGACAACGCACTGTAAATTTAGGAAAATCAGTTGCAAAAAACAACAGCTGGCATACAGACATAGGAGCAATTTATCTCGACCAAATTAACTAAACTGTATTGGGTTTGCTTCATCATGCCATTTATATACTGTATGATAATATGGTATCGTCTGTACTAGCGTACGGGGCAGAATCTGGGCAGTAAAAAGTATAATTGCATTTAATTAACAGAAAACCGACCGATGAGATTCTGTATTTAATAATTGTGTTGCTCATCTATAGTGAATATCATCAACTATGTCGGTACCTAGAGTGAACTTTAAGGTGTCAAACAACTGTATTTTATCTGCGAATTGTTATGGTAACCATTTGTACAGCACTGTGCTATATGTACATAGTGTACTGTTTCTTAACATACAATCTCTTTTTAAAAGTGTGCGATTATGCTATGAATGATTGTATCAGTGCGTGGGGTGTTCTGTATTCATATTTATATTCTGACATTTCGTTTTAAATTAAGTTTTATTTCTACCGGAGATGTTTTAGTTACTTATGTAGACTTAATTAGCTCTCTGAAAATTAACTACCGGCACATTCGTATAGGAATTGTTAATGTTGACACATCGAGTTCACTTCACATATAGGATCTGACATGAGTTGTCATATCATACCATATTTTATTAAACGAGTTCAGGAATTTTGTTAGTTTGGCATGACGAATTTCCTGAACGAGTTTAATAAAATATGGTATGATGTGACAACGAGTGTCAGATCTTTTTTATCACATGCTTTTAAATGAGCAAATTAAATAAATATTTACGGAAACATAATGATAAATCCCGAATGTTGTTTACATTTCGTGACGTCATTTGACGTCGCAACGTCATTTCAGCAAAATAACAAAATGCGATTGGTCAATAAACGAAAACTAAGCCAATGAAAACGCCTAAAATGTATATAACCCATGTGTAATATAAAAATATATGTAATGGTTATATTAAATGGGAAACAGGGTATGGCATGTGATAAATAGTTATATGACCTTGTGCATTTTAAGATAATTTAAATTAAATTAAAATCAATTAAAAAACTGTTATACATTCTCTTGTCTTGTTATCTGGAGATTGCCGAGCGTATTTATCGTGATTTGCATTACCAGAAAAAATTCATCCACTGTTATTGAGAACACGAAATGAAATGAGTAGTTTTTAATTGGACGTTAACATGTCCTAAGTTTAAAATATGGCATTTACATGAATCAGTAAATGACAGATTATTATGGTATTGGCACTTTTAAGTTATCTCAAATATACGTGTAGGCAATGTTTATGCTTCTGAACGAGTGCAGACAATACATGGCACTTGTATTAAGTAAACATTACTGAAAAAATATCAAAAATCACGTTTAAATATTATTATTTGCCTTAGAGTATAAGATAAACAATTTAAGTTCAATGAACCCTTGGCATGGTTTACGTTCACCATCAGAATTAACTTCATTTGCTGAACATTTAAAAGATAAAGTTAAACACAAAGCGAAGACCTGGACTTACATTTACGTAAATAAATTAATGAGTGGCACGCAGTAAATGCTTAACCATAATGTACGTGACGTTCCCTTCGTTAAACAAATCATGTACTTTTAGTACACTCATGCATCCGCACTTTTATGAGCGATGCTCTTATAAAAAAATGTGAGATTATCATATCCTGTGTTTAGAAGATATACATGATAATTAATACTTTTTTTAATGATTAATTAAAATAATCAAGTTAACAAGACGAAATAAGGCTTCAAACAAAAACAAATCTCTGCAATTCTATCTTGGCTCGTACAGGACAATTACTAACTTCAAACCAAAATCACCAACGAGGGAAAGTTCCAATTTGCATATGTAACATTTATGGCACAATGCCAATTGTTCCGAACTGTAAGTGCACATTTATTGTGTTATTTTAAGATGTATTCATTTATATTTCCTAAACCAAATTATGCAAATAAAATATAACAAATCTTCATTGCTCTGTGTCGGTGTTGTGTTCAGTATTGCTTTCATTGAGCATGTGCAGAGATCGGGCTGTCATAACCATTTAGTTTAAACATATTTATTTCTTTTGACATGTACAATACATCAAAATACACAATACAATAAATATCAGAAAAGGATTGAAACGGAAGAAATAAAACTTATAGACTTTCTATCCTTGAGATTATATTAACACATAATTGGCAGTGTATTAGGAACAATATTACTTAATGTTAGACATAGGAAATATGAGTGATAATTATACAAAGGTTTTGAAAGAAAAAGAAAAAAAAATCAGAAAAAACAACAAGGAAATAAGGAAATAAGGAAGAAGGATTGTGGATGAGAGGACTTGGATTTAGAACAACAACAGCTAACCATAACCGGATTGTTAAGAGAATCATTACCATTTGCATACACGCTTTCAACACCAATGGTTTCCACTAGGATCACGGCTGTATAGGTCGGCAATCAAACAGTACTACACGTTGATGAACATCTATACTCGCGCAGTATGATACTATGTTTGCGCCAAGTGAGACTCGTTTTGGTCAAACCGCTTTGGAGTTGTTCACAAATGCGTGAATTCATGAGTCTTGCTCTGGGGAAACTGAGCTTAATGCATGTGCGAAAAGTGTCATCCTAGATTAGCCTGTGCAGTCCGCACAGGTTAATCATGGACGACACTTTACGCTTTTATGGTATTTTTCGCTTAAAGAAAGTATCTTTTTAACGGAAATCCAGTTAAGGTGGGAAGTGTTGTCCATGAATAGCTTGTGCGGAATGCACAGGCTAATCTGGTAGGAAACTGTATGCACAAGCATTTAGCCCAGTCTCCCAGATCGCGACTCAAGTGAATTCTTTCTACTATTGGCAGGACTATTTATCGATGAGATAACTCATACTTCCGTTCATCTCTATTCGCAGGCGATATATGCAATTTAATTTTCCTTTAAAATTATCACAAGCATTGTAACATCTTGAGATTATTTAGCTGATTTTTGATTCAACATTGACCCAAATGTTGACTCAGTTCACCGATTTTAAAGTTTGAGTCCACAAGTTCTGAATATCTCATTTTATTAACCGCCTTACAAGATCATCGTATGAGATATAGAACTGACGACCACCAGTAGCGAAGATGTCTTGTGTAATTGAAAAAAAAATGTCGTTTGCAGATTTTATCGAGTTAATATTAATTGATTGTGATGAACGATAACTTAAGACTGTTTTGATTGCAGCGAGAAAGATTATGATTCATATAAGGTTTTTGCAACATTATCGTAGTTAATGCCTTTTCAACGTCCCTCAAGTAATCAGCTTATGTATTGCGTTTAATTTCTTGACCTTATGTGAAATAACGGTGGGAAAATTTAAAAGGATAAAAAAATTATACACAAACTAGTAACACGTTCTTTGCTATCGAGAAAAAATCAGTGGCATTGTTCAAGTGAAACATGAAATTTATTGACTTACGTTAAATGAAAACTATCGACGGACAATGCTACACACTCTTGCAGGTTCATTGCTATAATATTCGATACCAAAACTTTGAAAGCGGTTCTTTCATGGACCTTTCTCTCATTGAGCTGTGCGTTTTAGCTTCTTTTTCACCATGCTGTTTCGTATATGGTGTGTGTCTTCATTTTTATCGAGTGCACCGGGATTGTCTCCCATATGGCCATCGCCCCCAGAAGACGTGTTAGATGGTTACGGGGGATAGTGCAAGATACAGGAGACACCCGTTCCAGAAGTGACTCTGGGTCTTTTAGTGCCCGGTTTATAGCACCTAGTACACTGCACCTCGGTTTAACGTCTCATGCGAAAGACGAGTTAGTAGGTTAGGTGCAGCGGGGGATCGAACCAGCGATCTCTGGATTGTGAAGCCAGTGTGTTACCACTAGACCACGGATCCGCTACTTTTTCGTATATGGCATATTCGGCGTACTTTTGACCGACATGACGGAGATGCACGCTAGCGTTCGCCGCATCTGTTCCAATGCACGCATGTCTGGTCTGTCGCTTTGCTTAATGTTCGAGTTCGATTGAATGTGAATTGTGAGGGCTCTTTTCCGCCGAGAATGTCTCCTTATTTTACTTGCTATAACTCGACAATAGAACAATCATGAGAACAGTTAGTCGCCAGGTGTCGCTTATAAGAAGTACGGATTTCAATGTGTTTGCCAATTTACCGTATATGTAAGGGAAGAGGACTATGATCTAAATGGTGAACTAAAACACTTAGCAGTACTAAGAGAATCCAGAAGTCGCGGAATGAAGGTGTATTTAGGATGTCATCGTCAGAAATGTTGCGCAGAAACGCTCACTTTGTAGCCAGCTATTGCTCAAATTTAAACCTAAAATGACAAATTATGCCCGCCATTTTTAATTTTACATTGTTGCTGACGAATGATATCAACGGTATTTTTCTCTCATAGAACCTCCGTAAAAATATCCATGACAGAAACCTCATCATTAATTCCGATTAAATCACGCGTTTCTATCTCGAGCTTTTAACAGCTTTAATCTTAATTCTGTTTGTATTTCTTAAAATCGAATTATGTTATGAAACACCTGACACTGTTGAATTAAATTACAATATTGATTCTTACACTCTACAATTTTACAATCGTTGTATTCTGACCGAATTCCACATTTTTAATTAGCACTTTTAAAATTCCGTATTTAAAAGGCTCATTTTGCACAGCTATTTCAGTCTAAAGCATACCCCAGACCCTTGACCTGAAAGAATATACAAAGTAACGTTTGATCTTTTACTTATAAATCATGTCACGTTCAGCTTTCATTCCTCATGCGTTGGAAAAAAATCCGCTTTCATAACATATACACAGTGTATTGTTAGTTTGTAATTAATGACACGAACTAAATAGATCGTTAACAGTATAAATCTTAATGCTAGAAACCTCTCAGGGTTGTAGTCTCTTTTGTGAAAATAATGTTTTTTATTGACAATTTCGGCTTGGTTCTCCTTACATTTCACACATCTATGCGAATATATATGACTTCCGATATAAATTCGTTAATGTAAGACTACCTGGTAACCCTTACTATTGTTTTCTGTCAATCTAGGATGGCTGTCGTGGTATTCGTAGACGATGTTGATGTGTTCAAGCGACCACTCAATCAAAACACAGATATAGAACCGAAAGAACATGCTAACAAATAAACATGCCTTCCATTAATCAGCCAATGTATGTAACTATAACCAAATAGACAGCCAACTATTTATTTTTTCAAACTAACACACAAACAAACCAAAATCAACAAAAAAACAACACAAAACAGACAAATAACCATCCAAAAACAGTCCAAAAACTACAAAAACGAACCAACAACCAAGAAAACAGCCAAGAAATAAAGTAACGAACCAGCAAACCAAAAAACCAAAATTAAAAATAAAACCACCAAAAACAAACCATCAGCCGTCAAATACAGTTTACAAACCACATAATAACAGTCATCCGAATAACCAGCCACGTCAAACTACCGACCAACGAAATATTTAACTAACCAATATTACCAGTCAACCAAGCAACTAGCAAAACATCGGTAAAGGGCGAAAGGTAACGATATTTTATGTTTCGCCTCTCGAACAGTCCGGTTGTGAAAAAAATCATGTTTTTAAGCAAAAATATTTGATTCAAACATTATGACATCCGCAGCCGATGACATTTAAGCTTTTCTATCAGGAAAACTTGTAGCGAGGCATTCATAAGTTGAATCTGATTATTTGAAAATAAATGTGATTTTTTTTGGTTTTCAAACGGTTGTCAAAATATTTATCCTGTAGTTATCGATTGAGCAATCCGTTTATCACCTAACATCGGCAATAATGGCCAAGTTTGTAAAACGCTTTCAACAAACAAGCAGATAAAACATGATTGATTTTGCCAACGATGAGCGGACATTCGGATAATTATGTTAATATGGAACATTATGTACTTGACTCGTGAAACTTATAATTCCACTTGATCCGATCCATACATATTTTAATGATAAAAAAAAAAATCAATCAGGACTTGAAATAATTAATTTTAAATTCCTAACTGAAATATTAACTGTCTTTGAAAACACATGTATACATGAAATTTACTTTTCTAAGAAGTTCTAAGAATTTTACGTAAAAATATAATTTTGTTTTGATGACCCAATGCCAAAAAGATATGGGCACAATTTTAAAGCCAATCCTGTTTTAAATACTTATCATGACGTGTTCAGTTAACAAATGGTAGGGTATTATATGTACATGTGCCTTATTATTTCACGCAACACACATCATGTCAATGCGCTTTATTTGGTCATAAGCAAAATAAAAAGGTTAATATCCAGTATGAAAATGAAATGGGTAGCCTATACAGATAAACAAAGATCTTTGTTTAAAGCAATATTTGCATATCAAGATTCAGCAAGCATGTATAAAGTCGTTAAATTTACCAAAAGTAAATATGCGTTCTTAAGTAGAAAAACCAGTCGTAAAACAGTTATCACTTTCACCAAATCCTACCAAAGAACGTTTGCACGCATACCTTTGTATCAACAAACAACAAGGCCGTCTTTGTGCAAACCTATAACAATTTTCCCATTAAAAGAAGATTGTTTTATCCATGTTATGTTTGATTAGCTGTAGACTTTCCCTTATCCAATATTTGGATGCGTTGGGCGATGCAATCCACTTGAAGATTAAAGTTAACGTACTGGTACCTACCTTTATGCTATTGGGAACATTGGAAACTCAAATACAGAAATGCGAAATATTTTCATTTTCGTGATATGCGTTTTGGTAATGGTGATTTAATGGCGGATAAAAGATAGTTATACATCTTGTCGGTAAATTTACTAAATTTTGGCGCACTGCTAGCTCTCTAATAACATGTGTTCATATGTTTGAAAGTGTTTAAATTAAAAAAAAGTATTTGTATTTTGAATACTATTTATAATTTTCCTAGTTGTTTAAACTGTAGAGAACATTCCGTATTTATGGTACTCAGCATAACAATATTCATTCAATGGCACTTATAAATCGAAATGGAATGTGCAGTTTTTAATTTGACCTTTAAGTGTCATAAATTTACAAATGACATTCATAATAAACATAAAATGACGGGTTATGATCACATTTAAGTGCTTCTCAAACTAAATCGAAGGCAATGTGTATGCCTCTGAATGAGCTTTGTTTTACATTTAAAGTTAATTGAGTGCAAACAATACAATGTACTTGTATTCAGTTGACATACCTGAGGAATGCTGAAATCACACTGAAATCACGTTATGATAAGCGTTTGGAATAACACTTTAATTTCAATGAATTCCTGAAATGGCTCATGTTTAGCATTTGCAGCATATGTATCAGTGGAACACATAACGGCAGCTCGGGACTTCAAACGTAAATGTATTCTTAAGTTGAAAAAGCTCAATGCTTAACCAGATACATGTTTTTACGTGATATTTCTTTCCTTACACGTTTCATTCGATTAGAAAAGTGGTGGGTTCGCAGTGAAATGCGCGATGAGTAAGCGTTAAAAATGCAAGAATATCCAACATTATAATGATTTATCGGAATATAAGACGTACCATTACTTTGCTTTAATCGTCAATTAATTGTAAAGTCAAGGTAAACGTGGCTTCAAGCTTGCAAATAATTCTCAACTGTGCAATTATAGGTTAAACTGGTAGGCTAACACAATGTGGAACAATACGCGTCAAGCAATCAGAACAATAGAGGTTAATATTATTCGCTTGATATAAGGTTAGGAAATTTTATTTAAAGAAGACAACATCGACATTCAAAACCACACATACACGTGCTTTTTATTATAACCAAGTTTAACCGCTGAACACGATACCTAGTGGCGATGCTTGAATTATAAAAAATACGGTGCACATTAGCAGAGTAAGTATATATCGAAAATTGCGAGTATAAATAGTTCTTTTATAAAGTTTCACGGTAAAAATTCCAGCATTTTAGTGGTATCGATATAGAAACCAAATGCATGTACAATTTCGTTGGTATGGTTCCACAGTAAGACGTTTACTCAAACCGCCGTATTTTTATGCCCAGATGTGTTAATATATATTGACAGCTAGTTGTGTTGTATATGACTGGGTTTTATCACTATTCATTGCTATTAATTCCGCATAAAGTTACATCTGTGAATTGCCTCATTGAAATGGTTAGTTAAAAGACTGCGTAACGTTAAGAGGGCTTTTAAAATATAACATGCAAATCAGATATAACTCTTTATAAATATATCATTTTGTTATCGAGCTACTTTTGGTGACGAAGCGTTGCCCGTACAAAAGAGGCGACTTATCATGGGTAAACATAATCTTGTATCATCCATAAATCTTGTAAGTAATTACAACAAATGTATTTTAAAACAAGCAGATACCTTTTCAAATATGTCCGAATGACAATTATACGAAAATAACGAAACAGCCTCTATAAATGTTATTAAGACGTGTACTTTTTCCCACCTACGCTTACGTTAATCTGTTTATTTAATTCATTATTCACAACACTATGTTTAAAAATAAAAAAATGCTGTTGATGGTGTGCAACTGATAAAGGAGGACTAAATTTATGAAGAGAAAAACCCCTAAACTGAATGTGTTTTCAAAGGGAAATTTCCTAAGTTGTTCAGTATCACTATTTATTACTTTAGTTTGAACATACTACTGGCGACCGTCAAACGACGAGAGCTGGATGGTTTCGACACGTCACCAGACATGACTCTCTGTGTAAGACTGTTCTCCAGGGCACGCTAGAGAGAGGTCGACGTCGAGGCCGTCAGAGGAAAAGTTTGATGGACAATGTAAAAGAGTGGACATCCCTCACATGGAGGAATTACTCTCAGCAGCACACAACAGACCTGACTGGAGGAAAATTTCTGTGTCGTCGTCACTCATTTCCACCCAACGGCCAAACCGGTCAAGGGATTGATGATGATGATGAGTTTGAATATAAATATTTCCAACAATATACACTGTTTTTCATAGAATAATATGTTCGAACTCTATTAGAAAGAAAGACAATGTCTTACATAGTTCTTCTCCCCTATATTTATTTGGTATCATATAAAATTTTGGTTATAAGTTTGTCCTCAATTCACGTCATTTAGTTTGTCTTTTGAAATTATAACATGAAATATACCACATTTGCGAAACTTAAGTCGCAAACGAGATTATACTTGATTAAAAAGTTTCCTCACTGTCGAAACACTGCATCGATACGCATAAAGTTTCGCTGCACATGTTTAGAATATCTCATTTGATAAAATGCCTTACACATTTATGGCACTTGATATAGAGCTGACGACCGCCTGTAGCGAAGTAGTCTATTATTCAACGACAAACGCCAAACAATTTAACTATGCAATTTATTATCTTTAAGGTTTGGCATAATAATGTCAAGGCTGGGATCATTTGTATTATACAGGTTCCCCCGAGAACGGCGGGAAATTTAAGTACATAATGTCTATCCCCCGTGACAAGCGGGAAGTGTGTTCGTGGAAACTATGCCGATGAACACAATAATTTTGTCTTCACACAACTAAGCTCAAAACACAAATCGTTTTGCATTGGGCAAGACTTGCGATCAGTATATTGACAACATACATACAAGTATATTACATATCGTAATATACAACAATCAAGTATAATCGTAGAATAACATGACAGTACAACTTTAATTGGTATACATCACTTATATTCTTTATCCTTTAATGGTGTATTCAAGGCCAGAGTAAAAACCAGAGAAAAAACTTCAACTAATGTAAAATAACTCTGGAAAACTGTACCCGAAAACAACCAGTATTAACATGTAACTGTGGACATTGTGTAACTCAAACATAACTGGTCATTTTAACCAATTTCTTAATGCGGTTCAAATTTCAAAAAGTAAAAGTTTACTGATCAAAGTCAAGCGTAGAACTGACCAAACAATGAAAACCCCGTGCACAGTCCCGCCTATGTCCGCCTGAGTGACCATCACTCACGTGACAACCATACGCATGAACGAACCGCACATGTACCTGTTTTGTGCGGTGCGTTATGTTTAGACATACGTTCTATGCTGTACTCCGTAACGCACAGAACTGAAAATTCTCCAACACTGGTACAGTCAATTACGCAGGAACCTGTCGTCGGGGGCCGAACTAAGTAGACCATTTGACAAACTGACGGTGTTCCGTACGCTGCTAAGTCCCAGCCATGACGATGTGGGTTTCTAATGGAGCTCGTAATTCTCGACAACACTGGAATATAACAAAAATCTGGCAAGCATCGTGTTACAATAAAATTAAGTGGGAGGGTGGGGTGTAAATGTAAACATGTGTAAACCATAGAACGACATACCCTGAGATGCGACCAGCAGGTAAAAGACCGACAATTTTCACGGGCAGTGGTTTTGTACTTAGTGGACGAGTCTATGTGTTACAGTAGACTGGGTAGGATGGGTTATAACAGTGGGGTATGGGTTTCGGCGATCCCTTAGGAAAATCGCGTTTGCGTTGAATAAGAGAGTTTATTCTTGAGCGAATAAACATAATTATTCAACGACAAACGCCAAACAATTTAACTATGCAATTTATTATCTTAAAGGTTTGGCATAATAATGTCAAGGCTGGGATCATTTGTATTATACAGGTTCCCCCGAGAACGGCGGGAAATTTAAGTACATAATGTCTATCCCCCGTGACAAGCGGGAAGTGTGTTCGTGGAAACTATGCCGATGAACACAATAATTTTGTCTTCACACAACTAAGCTCAAAACACAAATCGTTTTGCATTGGGCAAGACTTGCGATCAGTATATTGACAACATACATACAAGTATATTACATATCGTAATATACAACAATCAAGTATAATCGTAGAATAACATGACAGTACAACTTTAATTGGTATACATCACTTATATTCTTTATCCTTTAATGGTGTATTCAAGGCCAGAGTAAAAACCAGAGAAAAAACTTCAACTAATGTAAAATAACTCTGGAAAACTGTACCCGAAAACAACCAGTATTAACATGTAACTGTGGACATTGTGTAACTCAAACATAACTGGTCATTTTAACCAATTTCTTAATGCGGTTCAAATTTCAAAAAGTAAAAGTTTACTGATCAAAGTCAAGCGTAGAACTGACCAAACAATGAAAACCCCGTGCACAGTCCCGCCTATGTCCGCCTGAGTGACCATCACTCACGTGACAACCATACGCATGAACGAACCGCACATGTACCTGTTTTGTGCGGTGCGTTATGTTTAGACATACGTTCTATGCTGTACTCCGTAACGCACAGAACTGAAAATTCTCCAACACTGGTACAGTCAATTACGCAGGAACCTGTCGTCGGGGGCCGAACTAAGTAGACCATTTGACAAACTGACGGTGTTCCGTACGCTGCTAAGTCCCAGCCATGACGATGTGGGTTTCTAATGGAGCTCGTAATTCTCGACAACACTGGAATATAACAAAAATCTGGCAAGCATCGTGTTACAATAAAATTAAGTGGGAGGGTGGGTGGTAAATGTAAACATGTGTAAACCATAGAACGACATACCCTGAGATGCGACCAGCAGGTAAAAGACCGACAATTTTCACGGGCAGTGGTTTTGTACTTAGTGGACGAGTCTATGTGTTACAGTAGACTGGGTAGGATGGGTTATAACAGTGGGGTATGGGTTTCGGCTATCCCTTAGGAAAATCGCGTTTGCGTTGAATAAGAGAGTTTATTCTTGAGCGAATAAACATTAATGTCATTAAAAAAAAGTGTCGCATGCAGATTAAATCGAGCTTATATTTATAGACTAAACTTAATTACAATAAGACATATTTAATCGCACTGAGAAAGAACATGATCCGAAAGATAACATTATTGCAACGTTCGGGTAGTAATGCATTCCTTATCAAGGTCTTACAAATAATCATTTACTTTCGCGACCTAACGTTTACTAGTGCGAACTTTGATATAACGTCCAGACAATAATCTAAAATATAAGTTTTCCCATGATATCGGAAAATAATATGTTGTCTTAGCATTGCATTTCATTACCTAACTGTACGTGCTAACTATCTTCCAAAAATGCTGCTTCTATTACAAATTAGCCTCGCTCTGTGAAAAGGGGGTTTAATGCATGTGCGTGAAGTGTCGTCCCAGATTAGACTGCACAGGCTAATCAGGGACGACACTTTCCGCTTTTATGATTGTTTTCGTTTAAAGAAAGTATTTTCTAAGCAAAAGTCATGTTTAGGCGGAAATTGTCGTCCCTAATTAGCACGTTCGGACTGCACAGGACGACACTTTACTCACTTGCATAAAACCCACTTTTCTCAGAGCGCGGCCCAAATTCATTGCGTAGAATATATCATCATCAACACCAATGCTACATTATTTACTTTGTTATAATCAACTGCCATGATTCTACGCTAAAGTATAAATATACATAATTTACATGTGCAATAAACATATTATGGATAACAAATGAAAATCGCAGAATGAAAGAACAATTTAATAAAAACGAGCTCATGTATAAATGTATAATACCACTAATTATAATTCAATAATAATGGTAAGTAATTAATAGTATAATCTTCTTATGCCACCAATATTCGCAAACAAAAATGGCCAGAAAATGCAATGCTTGAGTATTTGTAAATGTTTTAATTTTGTATTTTGCCTGTCAATAAAAGCGCCGTGTATATTATTATTATATACGAAGCTTTTATTTAACCACTTAGTGACAGTTTCGTATGTCTTTATTGACACATATGTATTAACTTTGATTCATAAACAGTTCCCGAATAAAACAAATCATCAAATACATAGGCAAAAATGATAAATCCGTGTAAACCAATTAATCCCCGTGACCTTTTGCACACAAATCCTGTCATTTACCACGTTTTGTTCATGCACATGTTTAAGTTTAGGAAGTAGCGAATTGCAGAAGTAGTTGAACAAGTCTCGTCGTCAGATGAATCTAGTCCCGAGTCCGAGACTACTGGTAGTCGTATGGCTTTGATTGCATTTACTTGTACAACGTGGCTGTTGCTATTTATAGCTTCTATTTTCTCGTCGACCATTGGCGGTGACATTGTTGATCGATTGACCGCATGACGATGGAGAACTTTCGCAATGCTGTTTTCGCGCAATCCACCACTGACTATCTTTCGCGACGATTTGAAAGAAGGCCCTCTCGGACTCTTCACGTCGGATTTTTAACGTAGTCTTTCAAATGCCTGTGGTGTCTCTTCCCTACAAGAAGACTTGCTTCGTAGCGCTTCTTCGGGGCTCATAGCTAAATACTTGTAGAGTTTAAACTCCTTCATATGTCTTTGGTTTTCTGAATGACCGTCCCTTGAATGTTGCTCTTTCACGGATCTCATGCTCATTAAGCTGTGTGTTTTATGTGCTTTCTCTTTGTTGCGTAAGTTATATGGCATATACAGCGTACTTTTGAACGACATGACGGAGGTGCATCCGGGCGTTCGCCGCTTCTGTTCCAAAGCCTGCTTGTCGGGTTGTACCGCTTTGTATAATTTCCGCGTTCGAGCGAGACAGCTGCTCAACACTGTCATTGGAGTACACTTTCTTTTCTGAATGTTTTTAGTAGTTTCCGTTTAAAAACAAAATCAATGACTTGCCTCATATCCAGTTTATCAGGGTCATGATCATGAATGGAATCGTGCTGCGAGGGAGCTGATAAACATTCAATGTGATTTTTTTTCTGCTATGCATTTGTTCAGCATAATAACTATCGTGAATCTTGTATACCTCTTAGTACCCCGGGGCCTCAGAGCGCCTGTCACCGTTCACTGTTCAAGAAGTTCGTTTGAGAGTCAGACAAAGTTTAATAACTTGGCTAAAGAAGTATGCCGAAAAAAGCCGAAATAGTCTTAGAATTAACGTTTTAAGTTTTGGTTACGTCAAGAGGGGAAAAACGCGGGAATTTGTGAGGACGCTTTGCTGTGCAGTATTTTTTTCATTGCCTCACTTGTTGTTACTTGAGAATGGAACAATCTTGAGAACTGTTGGTTGCCAGGTGTCGCTCATACTGATATGGAAGTTAATAGGACTATGATCTCTTGGTGAATTCATACACCTAGAATTACTAAGGGAGTCCACGAGTTGCGGAATGAATGTGTATTTAGGATGTCATCGTCAGAAATGTAATGCAGAAAATGCTCCTTTGCTGCACTACTTTTTAACTGGCGGTTGTTGCCAGCTATACCTCACATTTAAACCTAAAATTACATGTTATGTCTGCCATTTTCAATCTCAAATGATATCTGCGGAATTTTTCTTACATAAAACATTTGTAAAAAATACCCACGATAGAACGTCTCCGTTAATTTCGAATATATCACGTTTTTCTATCCATTAATACATTAAATCTGAATTGCGTTTGTTTTTCTTATAATCGCATTCTGTAATGAAACAGCTGACATTGTTGACTTTAACTTCAATCTACAATCACACACTCGAACATTTTATAATAGTTGTATTCTGACCGAATTCCACATTTTTAATGAGCATTTTTTAAATTCCGTATTTAAAAGACGCATTTTCCAGACCTATTTCAGTCCTCAGTATACACCAGATCCTTGACCTGATAGAACAAACAAAGTAACGTTAAATATTTAACTTATAAATCGTTTCACGTTCAGCTTTCATTCCTCGTGCGTCGGAAATAAATCCGCTTTCATAACATCTACCCACTGTAATGTAATAAATAATTAACAGTATAAACCTTAATGCTCGAAACCTTTCGGGGTCATAGTCTCTTTTTTGAAAATATTGTATTTTTATTGACAGTTGCGTGTTCTTCCTCCGCATATTTCACACATCCATGCGTATCTTTATAACCCCCGATATTAATTCGTTAATATTTTACCAGCTACTTACCTTAACTTTTGTGTTGTGTCAAAGATTACAGTGGTATTCGTATCCAATGCTGATGTGTACAAGCCAACACTCAATCAAAACACTTAAGATACAACCGAAATAACCTACTTACAAATAAACATGCCTTCTATTAACCTGCCAACGAACGAAATGACAGCCAAGTAAACATACAATATATATAGTAACGAACTTACAAACCAATAAACCACAATAAAAAATGAAACCACCAAAAACAAACCATCAACCGTCATATACAAATCACATTATAACAGTTAACCATATATCCAGCCACCTAGCCAAACTATCAACCAACGAAATAACAAACTAACCAGTTTACCAGTCAACCAAGCAGCCGACAATACAGTGAGAAACGGCGAAAAGTTACGATATTTTATGTTGCGCCTATCGAAAAATCCTGTTTTCAATATTCATGCTTTCAAGGAAAAAATCCTTATGCAAATATAGTGACATCCGCAGACGATAACATTTACGCGAGCAACTCATAAGTCCAATCTGATAATTTGACAATGAATTTGAATGGCGCTTATTTGCAAATGTTTTTTCAAAATATTTATTTTGTAGTGATTGATTGATCAATCCATTTATCACCTAACATGGGCAATAATGACCGAGCTAATAAAACAGTTTCAACAAACAAGCAGATAAACATGATTGCTTTTCCCAACGATGAGCGGACATTCTGTTAATAATGTACATATTTACATTATGAACTTGACTCTTGAATCCCATAATTCCACTTGATTAGATCCATACATATTGTTTGATGATAAAGGACCTTAAATGTTCAATTTAAAATTCCTAAGTTAAACCATTTACTGTCTTTAAAAATACACATATATACTCGTATATGATAATTACTTTTTATAGAAGTTCTATTTATTTTAGCTCAACATATAATTTTATTTTGATTACCCAATGCCAAAAAGATATATGTAAAACCCAGCTTGTTTTAAAAACTTTTCATGACGTGCCCAGTTAACAAATGGTAGGGGCATTATATGTACTTGTGCCTTATTATTTCACGTAACACACAATGGCAATGCGCTTTATTTTGTCCGAAGCAAAATAAAAAGGTTAATATCCGTTATGAAAAAGAAATTGGTAGCATATACATAGAAACAAAGCTGTTTAAGTATTTGGATTTTTGTTGCAACAGACCACATACATGTATAAGTCCTTTTCCTGGGTAGAACCAGTCAATTGAGAAGGACCACTGACTTTCGTCAGGGTATTGATTAAACTGACCATTCTGCTAGTGTAAGCATGGAACGGTTTAATATTTCCTTAATAATGAGACGTTGGTACACAAATACATTAATACACGGTTATATAACATTTTTTCAACAATAAACATGTTCATTTAACTCAATATTAACATATAAGGATTCATCATGTTTGTATAAAACCGTCAAATTTACCAAACGTATGCATTCGTTCTTAAGTAGATACATCGGATGTAAAATCTTTCTCCAAATCCTACGACGGAACGTTTGCTTGCATGCCTTAATATCCGCAAGCAATAATGCCGTCTTTGTGCAGACCTACAATACATGGTCTATTAAGATAAGAAAAAACGTTTATCCATTTTATGTTTTATGAGCTGTTGACTTTCCCTCCTCCAATATTTGGGTGTGTTAGGCAATGTAATAGCGATCGGCCCCATTTCAAGATTAAAGTAAACGTTATCATACCGACTTATACAGTGTTGGAAATGCTGGGTAAACAAAAACGGACATGCGAAAGATTTTCATATTCGTCATATGCGTTTTTATGGTAATGGTGATATAATGACGGGGAAAAAAGATAGTTATACATCTCGAAGATAGGTTTTCAAATTTTCTATCGCATTATTTCTTACTACACATAGACAATGTTCAGTCCTTGAGAATTAACTGGTGAATTTAGTCTGAACCCACCAATTCCACTCATAATAATATATCGGACTTTGTATGCATATCATACATGTCATTAATCGATCTGGACTCCTTTGTCCGTTTCTAGTTCATCAAAATGATGGGTTTAGCAGTAATTGTTTGATATTTTGGAAGCCGAAAAGTCATGTTTACCATAATATTCTTATGCAAGTTGATATAACTTGCGAAATTGCTAAAATATGTAATCCAATTTTAATTGCATTCGACTGAACAAAAGAGGCAGAAGCGTGATTAATATATTTGCAGTTATTTGTATATGTTGCTTATATATTATTATTATTATATAACCTGAATACATTAGTTATTTTTTTCCGTGTAATAACATTTTTTTTTTTTAAATAGTATATATTTTTAATAGTGTTTTGTATTTTATCTACTGTTTATATTTGTCCTAATGTTGTTGAGTGTAGATGACATACCATATTTATGTAACTTGGCATTGCAAGATATTCATTAAATGGCATTAAGAAATCGCAATGGAATGTGCAGTTTTTAATTCGACGTTTAAGTGTCATAAGTTAAATACTTACATTAATTATAAACAGAAAATTACATGTTATGGTTAAATGATTACATTTAAAGAGCTACTCAAACCAAAGCGAAGGCAATGTTTATGCCTCTGAATGAACTTTGCTTTACACTTAATGTCGATCGAGTGTAAACAATACAAAGTACTTGTATTAAGTTGACGTAAATGAAGAAGACTGAAATAACGTTATAATGCGCGTATGAGATAACAATTTAATCTCAATGAATCACTGAAATGTTTCATGTAAGAAATCAGCATTTTCAGCACATGTATTAGAGGAAAACATATCGGAGGCGCGGGCCTTCAAACGATAATGTATTCTTAAGTTGAAAAGCTCAATGCTTAACCGGATACAGGTTTTTTTACATGATATTTCATTCGTTTAACTAGAATGCGCAATGCTTACACGTAAATAATGCAATACGATAATCATATCCGGTATTTATAATGATTTATCGGTACATAATACTTAAACTTGCTTTGATCCACTGCTCAATTTATTGACAAATCAGGTATACACGAATTCGCAACTGTCAAATAAATGTATTATATCTAAACGAGTTTAACCGTAGAACATGATACCAATTGGCGATGATGGACTTGTATTAATACGATTGACATTAGCTTGGGAAGTATATATCGCAAATTGCTAGTACAAGGAGTACTTTCTGTAATGCTGTTCGGTGTACAACAAGAACATTCTGGTGGTATCGTAATCAAACACGAATGTATTTTCTATTCATCATTATTTTACGTAAACTCAAACAGAATGATTCATGATTTTAAATACGTGTATTATTCTGCTAATGGACCGAGTTCGAGATAAATTAAAAAATAACGACTCCACGAGTGTTAGTAAATCTTGTACTTTTTTCCACCAGGCGCTAACGTTAATCTGTATATTTAAATAATAATTAATCACACTTTATGATTAATATTGCATAAGATTTCAGCGCTGATGTACAATTGACAAAAGAGGACTAAATATACGAATAAATTAAAACAAACAGGATATGGTTGCAATCCGAACATTTGCGTGTGTTCAGTATAAATATATTTGAATTTGGTATCATATCAAAATTCTGGTTACCGATATGCACGTAATACATGTCATCTTATTCGTCTTTTGAAATTATTACATGCAATATACCATGCGAAAATTAAGTCGCAAACGAGATGACATTTGATTACAAATCTACCTCAACGTCGAAAAACTGCACCGATAAGAATTAAGTTTCGCTGCACATGTATAGAAGATCTCATTAAATTAATCGCATTACACATTTATGGCACTTGATATAGAGCTGACGACCGCCTGTAGCGAAGAAGTCTAATATCATTACAAAAAGTGTCGCATGCAGATTAAATCGAGCTCATATTTATTGACTATACTTAAATACAATAAGGCATATTTAATCGCACTCAGAAAGAACATGATCCAAAAGATTAAATATTGCAACGTTCGGGTGGTAATGCATTCCTTATGAAGGTCTTACAAATAATTATTTTTTTTTTTCGTGACCTAACGTTAACTAGTGCTAACTTCAATATAACTTGCAGAGAATTATTATAAAATATAACATTTCCCTTGATATCGGAATAACATGTTGTCTTAACATTGAATTTCATGACCTAACTGTACATGCTAACTATCTACCAAAAAGTGCAGCTTTTATTACAAATTTATTACGTAGAATATATCATGATAAATACCAATGCTGTAATCAAAAGCCATGATTCAGCACTAAAATATAAAAATACATAATTTACATTTGCTATAAACATATTATGGATAACAAATGAAAAAAGAGAACGATAGAACAATTTAATAAAAGCAAGCGCATTTATAAATGTAAAATACCGCTAATTATAATTTAATAATAATGGTTAGTTATAAATAGTAGAGACTACTTATGCCACAAAAATTCGCAAACAAAAATGGCCTCAACAGGCAGTGTTGTTCGTAAATGTATTTTTGTTCTGTGAACATAAGCGCCGTGTATATTATTATTATTATATACGAAGCTCTTGTTTAACCATTTAGTCACATTTTCGTATCTCTTGTATTGACACATATTATTAACCCTAATTCATAAACAGTGCCCGAATAAAACAAGCCATCAAATACATAGACAAAAATGATAAATCCGTGTTAAAAAAATAAATTCCCGTGTCTTTTTGGCGCACTTGCACATAATTCCTGCTATTTACCATGTTTTGTTCGTGCACATGTTGACGTTTAGGAAGTAGCGGAAGTAGTTGAACATGTCTCGTCGTCACTTGAATCTAGTCCCGATTTCGAGACTACAGGTAATTGGATGGCTTTGATTGTATTAACTTGTATAAAGTGGCTGTTGCTATTTATAGCTACTCTTTTCTCGTTGACCATTGACGGGGTCATTGTTGCTCGATAGAGCGCATGACGATGGAGAACTTGCGCAGTGCTGTTTTCGCGCAATCCACCACTGAATATCTTTCTCGAAGGTTTGGAAGAATAACCCCTTGGACTTTGCACGTCTGATTTAACACGTAAATTCCTTCAAATGTCTTTTGTTTTCTCAATGACTGTCCTTTGAACGTTGTTCTTTCTGGGACCTCATGCTCATTGAGCTGTGTGTTTTTGGTGCTTGATCTTTATGACGTTTGTCATATGGCATATTCGGGGTACTTTTGACCGACATGACGGAGACGCATCCTGACGTTCGACGCATCTGTTCAAAAGCCTGCGTGTCTGGTCTGTCGCTCAATTTAATGTCAGAGTTCGATCGCAACAGCGGCTTAACACTGTCCCTTGAATTCACTTTCTTTTTCTTAACGTTTTTAGTAGTTGCAGTTTTTAAAAATGCAATAACTTGTTTCATATCCAGTTGATCAAGATCATGCTCGTTTATTGGAGTCGAGCTACGAGGGAGCTGATTGCCATTAAATTTGCGTGTCTTTATCGTATGGACTTTTTGAACATAATACCTATCGCGAATCCCGTGTAGCTCTAACTCTCCAGGGGATAAGGCCACATTACGCCGGACTCCGTTCACCGAACAAGTCATGGAATGAACATTCTCAGTTCGGATTACCGCCCTAAGGGTACATCCGCGGTAATTGTGAGAACGCTTTACCGTCGTGTTTTTATCATGATTTCTCGCGTTGTAACTCGAGAACGGAACAATCCTGAGAACAGTTGGTTGCCAGTTGTCGGTCATCAGAAGTACGGAATTCATCTTGTTTACTAACTGAGCGGATACGGAACTGAAAAAGACTACGATCCAAAGGTAAACTAAAACAACTCTCACTACTTACGGCATCAGCATGCCCAAAGGTTGGCGTATCTAGGATGTCCTAAATTTCATGCAAAACAATTGTTTAGTCGCACTTCAATTTACTGTCGGTTTTTGTAAGCTTAAGCTTACATTTAAACCTCAAATTGCATGTTATTACTGCCATTGTTTATTATATATGTTTACTGTCGAATCATATCCGCCGAATTTTTCTGCAATGCTACACTCGTCAAATTATCCTTCGAAGACAGATCTCCATAAATTCCCATGTTGTACACGTGTTCCTATCTCAGGCGTTTAATAGCTTTCATATAAAATGCGTTTGTATTTCTTATAATCACATTTTGTGTTTCAACACCTGACAAGTTTGACTTAAACTCCAATCTTGATTCAAACACAATTTTACAATTACTGTTTCCTGACTGAATTCAATATTTTAACTAGCACTCTTTAAATTCCCTTTGTGTAAGAAGCCTTGCCACAAGCTAGTTCAGTTCTCAGTATACACAAAATCTATTGCGTCTTGACTTGAAAGAACAAACAACATTATGTTTAATCGCTTCCTTATACAGCACTAAACGGTTAGCGACGAAAATAAATCCGCGCTCGTTACACTAAAAACTGTACTGTTAGTTTGTAGTTAATGAAACAAATTAAATAGATCATTGACATAATCAAGTTTAATGCGCGAATCCTACCAAAGGTATAGTTTATTTTGCCAATATCCTGTTATTGTTTTTTTTTGTATCGACAATGTACTTAATTTTATAAGCACTTTATGTTTTATTAAGGGCTTAGTTTGGGGTTTATTATCCGGACATTTCACACATCTATGCATCTGTGTATGGAAGTTGATATTTATTCGAAATTAATAATATTATAGTTAGTAACCTTTAGTGCAAAATTATGTTGTGTTCTGTCAATCAATAATGGTATAAGTGGTAGTCGTTAGAAATTTCTGCGTAAACAAGTCAGGGGGTTTTCTGCTATGTTAAAAAGGCCGTAAAACGGACCCGATCCCAAAGCAAAAAGAACCGGATCCCAAACCGAAATTGTAAAAAAAATCCCAAATTTCAAAAAAAGAAAGAAGTGTCGAATGATTATTATATCTCAATTTTATTTCATAAACATCTAACAAAGTATATATCTATAATCTATATTATTTTCCCCCCAAAATGGCCAAGAAAATGCCTGATGTGTCTCAATATTTGTTGATACAGAAAATTCCCAGTTTGGTCCATTTTGTAAAAAAAAATAATCCCAAATTTTCCATTTTATCGATTTAAAAAATCCCATTTGACCAGACTCCTCATCCCAAAATGGCAAGAAAATACCCTGCAAGCAAGCTCTCAAACAAAACACGCAATAATCCTGAGATGTTACCGAAACAACCTACCATTCAATCAACAAGCCCACCATTAACCGGCCAACGAAGGAAACAAACAAGTAAACAGCCCCAACATATATAAACGAAACTACAAACAAACAAACATAAATCAATAATCAAACTACAAAAAAAAAGAGTCATCTAA
Organism: Dreissena rostriformis; assembly: GCA_007657795.1. Taxonomy (NCBI): domain Eukaryota; kingdom Metazoa; phylum Mollusca; class Bivalvia; order Myida; family Dreissenidae; genus Dreissena; species Dreissena rostriformis. The sequence goes on from VMBQ01000777.1 coordinate 117,875, forward strand.
AATTACAGGGAACAAATCTATTGATCACTTATCAAATCAACCAACCAAAATGAACAAACCACCACTATCCAACAACCAACCGTCCAGAATAGTTTACCAACCACACACATCAATCATCCTTATAAGTTATATCAAGCCAGCCAGCCGAGCTACAAATAAACTAACCAACAGAAAAACCAAACGAACAATTTACCAGTGAACCAACCAACCAGCAAACCAACCAGTCATCAAGCTAACCGGGCTATAAACCAACTAACCAACCATCTACCAAGCCTCCTAACTAACGAACAACCTGGTCAACAAACTAACCAGCAAGCCAACCAACTGACCGACAAATATGGAAAACAAACAATTACCCAACGAGAGAATCAACTTACCTACTACAAACCACTCAACAAATTAAACAAATCATACACCGTATGCCTGTTTTGTTTTTGTTTTTTTTTGTAAATTTTATTTTGAAGCGAGGTGGCAAAGAAATATGTTCATAATACAACATAAATACGTTATTCGTTGTTTCCCAAATATCGTTTAACTATTTGTTTGTTTTCTTTTTTACGCATTGATAGATACTTTCCCTTAGAAACATAACAAAATCAAAATTAAAAGCACATAATTATAAAACATAATCAACATAACCGTACGCGTTCAATATGATTCCATCGCTGCCTTTGGTAGCAACTAGGTCAGTGTCACTTACATGTATATATTCTTTTTTTAATGATAATTAATTTTGGTAACACGTGTTGTTTTTTTCCATTTCGACGCCTAACACTCCTGTCAAACAAAGTTGTAACCGACATTAATATCACATAATTAATAGTTTATGGTTTGTGAATGCAGTCAATCTATTTATGCCACGCTGGTAGGATATGGACTCAATGCATAAACAGAACGGCTATCGTTTAACGTCTTCCTAAGGCGTTATTTAAACAGTTTTACTGACACTGCACGCTTTATTTGTCGCTAGTGCAATTTTGATTTATAACTCATACGTGGTTTGAAGCCATGTAGTTACAAATAGTTATGTTAGACAGAAATATGGGATACGCAAAGTTGACAAAAACACTACCAAATAGTTCATACAGAAAGACATACACATGTTTACGGATTATCAGTTTTCTAACAATTGTGGAATGACCACGCACTCTTAATTGAGGAAAATCAGTTTCAAAAAATACAGCTGGCACACAGACACAGGAGCACTTCATCTCGACTAAATTAATTAACCTGTATTGGGTTTGCTTCATCATGTCATTAATATACTGTATGATTCTATGGTATCGTCTTTAATAGCGTAAGGGGCAGGCATCTGGGCAGTCAAACATACACTTGCATTTAATACATTGAAAACCGACCGTTGAGATGGGTTGAGCTCCTGTATTTAAACATTGTGTTGCTCATCTATAGTGTATATCATCAACTATGTCGGTGCCTAGACTGAACTTCATTGTGTCAAAAAACTTTTTTTTTTTAAATTCGCATTGTAATGGTTAACATTTGTAGAAATGTGCTAAATGTACATCATGTTCTGTGTCTATAAAGACAAGCTCTTTTTAAAAGTAACCAATTAAGACATGAATGAATGTATCAGTGAGTGGGATGTTCTGTATTTGTGCTTAAAGTGATTCAGGTAAAAACAGGTTGAGACATTGCAAAAAAACTGAAATTGGAATTCGAAAACTGAAATTTATGTCAATACTTATTCATGGATCAGCACTTTCAAAGTTTAAAACAGGCGTCGCAAGAAATTAGAAACATGAACATGCAGATATTAAAGGTTACTTGTCACATCTCTACATATAATGTAGAGGATGAAATGCATACTATATTGCACTGTCATGAGTAAACCTTATTTTGCAAAAGCTTGTAGTGTCAATGCATTGATTGATTCATTGAATGATATTTATAAATGAAGCTACCTGTTGTCAAACAATATGTGAAAAATATGAGACATTGTCTATATCACGTGTTAATTTAATGATGTTTGATGTTGTGTTAAGCTTTTAATATGAGTGTTAACACAATGAGTGTTCACATAGACGCGACAATGATATTCATGATTATTTTACTTGTGTACTCATGAACTGCATGTCTATTGTATATTGAATAAACCTATAAACCTAGTTGACTATTATTATCATGGGCATTAGAGCTTGTAATTGAGTATAGATATTACACATTCACAAATAAATATGCAGGGGTAATATGAATTGTGCGATATCTGTCACAAACACAGACACATGGTTCCTATACCCAAGACCACGGACGCAGTTCAAGATAAAATGTTTACATATTCTCCAGAACGTAACTTTGTCAACCGTGGCTTAGAAGAAGAGAGGTTTATGTTGATGCAAGAAAACAAGAACTCAGGTGCTAAATCAAGCTCAAACGTCAAGGTCATATGTTGAATATTTGAAACCAGCCTTAAACTGAGCGTAACTTTGTCAAGCATGTATACATATTGTAATGCTATTGCACAAGACAGAATCCCTTCGCCAAGGTATCAATTCACGATCAATATAGGATTTTGCGTAACTAAGATTTCCAAACAATTCGGTAGGCAGTTGCGTACGCAAGAACCAATGCAATTATTCAAACTCCTTACCCAAGATAAAAGATAAAATAAGATGAATTGAGACTTTCCCCAACAGTTTAATAACAAAAACACGTATTTATTGTTTAATGCTAAGGGAATAACAGGTTGCATACAGACAAGTTTATTTTGCGAGGCTTTGAGAACATGAACCACGAGGCTTGGCAAGGAAATAATGTGTTCGTGTAGAACAAATAAACTAAATCGTGCTCAACACTAAACGGGTATTATATTTATCCGATCTAAAAGCTGTCTATATTTATTTTGAAAACAAATAAAAACAAACAGACTGTATCAGAAAAAAACACGATATAAGTCCAATGACGGTATGAGAGTAAACACAATGACGATTAAGTTCTTCGCGCGGCATCCTTTTTTTGTAGTAATTCTGTAATAAGACTTAGTTTATTTATCGGCGGTCTATTTCGACAATGTCCTCATGATGATGGGATAAAACATACATCAGCATGATGTGTTTGAGCGAATAAGTTGTTCATTTTGAAGTCATAATTCTGATAGTGTTATGATTATAAAATTGTCGTTCACCGATGCGCCTGCGGTAATTTAGGCCGGTCGGGTTGAGGTCATCCTTACTTAAAATAGAACAACAGTTTTCGCTAAATATCTGAGTGGAGATGGAGGCATTGTGCTAATATTTTATGTGATGGTAGCTTATATGCAGCTCAGCTTCTGAGTTAAAAGCAAATGCAATTATTTGTATATGATTACATGATCACGTTTCTTCTTCCATAAATTCTATAGATTCTCTATTGTTGAAAAGACTGCTGTTATCCAGATATGTGTTCAAAGAGAATTTGAAGCACACAGTTTAACGTTGTTCCAAATAACCCACAGTCGAGTAATTTGCATTTCACTTGTGAAAAAATCAAGAGTGAAAAGACAAAATTGACATTCACTGGTTATCGCTACTCATACATTACATAACCTGAAATATAAAGTTCTATCCCATCATAAGGCGTACATTTAGGAATAACCCACCACTGTATTTCATCATTTCCGGGATAAGGATATCACGAAAGGAGAAATAAGAAGCACGGATTTCAATGTGTTTGCCAATGTAAGGGAAGACGACTATGATCTTAATGGTAAACTAAAACACCTGGCAGTAATAGGGGAATCCAGAAGTCGCGGACTGAAGGTGTATTTGGGATGTCATCGTCAAAAATGTGGTGCAAAAACGCTCACTTTGTAGCCAAGACGAATGATATCAGCGGCATTTTTTTCACTTAGAACTTCCGTAAAAATATTAATGGCAGAAACGTCTCCATTGATTCCGATTATATCACGTGTTTCTATCTTGGGCGTTTAATAGCTTTAATCTGAATTGCGTTTTTATTTTAATAATCACATTTTGTTATGCCACACATGACAATGTTAACATAAATCCTAATCTTAATTCAAACACTTGACAGTTTTACATTCGTTTTCCGACCGAATTCCAAATTTAATGAGCATTCTTTAATTCAGTATTATACGAAACCTTTTCAAGAGGTTTTTGAGTGCGCAATATACACCAATATCACTTAAACCTTGACCTGATAGTACAAACGAATAAGTAATCTTTTACTTATAAAATCAAATCACGGTCAGCTGTCATTCCTCGCACACGGAAAATAAATCCGTGATCATAACATTTACACACTGTAGTGTTAGTTTGTAATGACACGAACTAAATTAATCAGTAAAATAATCAAGCTTTATTCGCGAAACCTTTCGGGGGCATAGTTTATTTTATAATAACATCTTATATTTTATTGACTATATACCTTATGCTATAAGCACTTCATGTCTCTATCGTTGGTTCGTTCTCTGGAAATGTCAAACATATATGCGCATCTATATGTCTTCCGATATTTATTCGTTAATATTAGACTAGCTAGTCACCTTCACTGAATAATATTTTTGCTGTCTGTCATTCAATTAAGTTTGCAATGGTATTCGCAAATAATATGCATATGTATAAGCGAACATTCAATGAAAACACTAAAGATCCAAGAAAAACAACCTACTAACAAATAAATTTGCCTTATAGTAACCTTCCAACGAATGAAATAATAAAACAGTAAACAGCCAAGAAATTTATTTACAATTTAAAAAATTCCAACTGTGTTTATAAGATAATTTGGACGTTTTGATAGTAACACTTAAACTATTGACTCTATTGTCGATTCAATACAAATACAAAAATCCGGATTCATATACATATTATTTTTTATAAAAAAGATTGGAAGAAAATGTTACTTTTGGTTGCTTACATATGATATGGCATGTTGGAAGAACAGAATATTACTTGATGATTAAACTTTAACATAATTTATACAAATTATAAACGGAAATTCAGCGTGTGTTTGTAGAAGACATTATCTTTATATTTTTTTATTCATAATGAACTCTATTTTTTTAAACTGATATAACTTATGATAACGGAAGTCATTGAATAGCCAATAGTTCTGGGTTCACAGAAAAAAACTCGGAGCATTCTTAAGAATAAACACTATTCAAAAAGGATGGACCGGAGATATCCTTAGTTTACCGAGTATAACAGCATCATATGACGGTCACAATTGACTTACAACGGGAAAAGACAAATGTTATGATAGTTTATGTTCCGCCTACCGGCCATGTAAATTTTTTTATGTCAAGCACACATTCGGGCTGTAAATATTGCAAGAAATGACTTTTATAATCGATATTTTTTAACTTAGTATTTAATAAGTTGGAAAAAAAACACTAGACAATAGTTAAATACAGAAAGAGTGGCTCATGTTTACGGATTATCAGTTTTCTAAAAATTGTGGATTGGCCACGCGCTGTTTATTGAGGAAAATAAATTGCATAAAACAACAGCTGCCATACAGAAAGAGGAGCAATTCACCTCGACCAATAAACTGAATTGTATCGGGTTTGCTTCATCATGCCATTAATATATTGTATCATAATTTGTATCGTCTGTAATAGCGTACGGGACATACATCTAGGTAGTCATAAGTACAATTAAGTACAATAAATTTGCATTATATAAATAGAAAGTCGACCGTTGAGCTGGGTTGACATCATGTATTTAATAATTGTGTTGCTCATCTATAGTGTCTATCATCAACTATGTCGGTGCGAAGAGTGAACTTAAGGTGTCAAAAGCCATTTTTTTTAAATGCGAATTGTAATGATAATCATTTGAACAGACCTGTGCTAAATATACACATTGTACGGTTCTTTAAAGACAAGCTCTTTTTAAAAGTGTGAAATTATGCTATGAATGAAAATATCAGTGAGTGGGGTGTTTTGTATTTTTGCTAAAAGTGGTTCAGGTAAAAACAGGTTGAGACATCGCCAAAAACGGAAATTCGAATTCGAAAACTGAAATTAATGTCAATACGTATTCATGGATCAGCACTTTCAAAGTTTAAAACAGGCGTCGCAACAAATTAGAAACATGAACGTGCAGATATTATAGGTTACATGTCATATCTCTACATAAAATCAAGAGGATGAAATCCAGACTATATTACACTGTCCTGACAACACCTATTTTTGCAAAAGCTTGTAGTGTCAATTCATTGATCGATTAATTGAGTGATATATATATATAGAAATGCAGCTACATGTTCTCAAACATGCAACACTAGGTGACAAATATAAGACATTGCCTGTATCACTTGTTAATCTAATGATGTTTGATGATTTTAGCTTTAAATATGAGTGTTTACACGAAGAGTATGCACAGAGACGCTAAAATGGTATTCGTTACATGTTTATTTTACTATTATTATCACGGACATTAAATATTGTTATAGAGTATGAGGTGCAAAATCAAGCTCAAAATTCAAGGTCGTATGTCAAATATCTGAAACCAGCTTTAAACTGAGTGTAACTTTGTCAATTTCTAACTAAACTCGCGAGATATTGTAAAACTTCTTTTAAAATGAGAATTTAGGCATTGAATGCAAACGTGGAGTTATATAATGGCCTTAGTGGATTTTTAACACCTTCTAATATACTATTATGGTAACTTTTGCCTCACTATATATGTGCTTACTGCTTATAAATTGTCAGTTTCGTATATATAATGACGAACTGGACTTGTTCAAGTTATATGAATAAAATTTATGTTCTTTTCTGTTCTGTCAATCATGTATATATAGTTTAATGCTTTCGCACAAGACAGAATCCCTACGTCAAGGTATCAATTCACGATCAATATAGGATTTTGCGTAACTAAGATTTCAAACAATTCAGTAGACAGTTGCGTTCGCAAGAACCAATGCAATTATCCAAACTCCTTACCCAAGATAAAAGATAAAATAAGGTAAATTGAGACATTTCTCGTATTTTTTATTAAAAACAATAATTGTGGTCATTCTTCTTACATACGTGTTTTTTGCTTGTTAAGTATCATTTTTAAATAGTTTAGGTTCTTTTTGCACGGTCTCAATGCTACTTACATCAAACCAATACAACGAAGATGTGAAGTATATTTGAACGTGTGTAGTGGTTAATACAATTTTGTTTAAGTTTATGTTTATCGGTAAGGGAATAACAGGTTTCATACAGACAAGTTTATGTACCGAGGCTTTGAGAACATGAGCCACGAGGCTTGGCAAGAAAATATTGTTTTCGTGTAGAACAAATAAACTAGATTGTGCTCAACACTAAACGGGTATAATATATATCCAATCTAAAAGCTGGCTATATTTATTTTGAAAACAAATAAAAACAAACAGACTTTATCAGAAAAAAATCAAAACGATATACGTCCAATGACAGTATGAGAGTAAACACAATGACGATTAAGTTCTTCGCGAGGCATTCTGTTTTTCAATAATTATGTTATACGGCATAGTTTACTTATCGGTGGTCTATTTCGAAAATGTCCTCATGATGATGTGATAAATCAGACACCATCATGATGTGATTGAGCGAATAAGTTGTTCATTTTGAAGTCATAATTCTGATATTGTTATGATTACACAATTGTTGTTCACCGATGCGCCTGCTGTAATTTCGGCTGGTCGGGTTGAGGTTACCTTTACTTAAAATAGGGCAACATTTTTCGCTCAATATCTGAGTGGAGATCGAGGTTTTGTGCTTATATTGTATGTGGTGGTAGCTTATATGCAGACTCAGCTTCTGAGTGAAAAGCAAATTCAATTATCTGTATATGGCTACATAATCACGTTTCTTCTTCAACAAATTCTACAGATTCTCTATTGTTGAAAAGGCTGCTGTTATCACGATATGTGTTCAAGGGTAATTTTAAGCACACAGTTTAACGTTGTTCCAAATAAACCACAGTCGAGTAATGTTCATTTCACTTGTGAAAAAATCAAAAGTGAAAAGATAAAATAGTCATTCACTGGTTATCTCTACTCATACATTGCATAACTTGAAATATGAAGTTTTATCCCATCATTAGGCGTACATTCATGAAATAACCCACCGCTGTGTTTCAGCATTTCCGGGATAAGGCTAACACGAAAGGACAAAGACATCTCACCGGTTATTGACGTCATCTATGTGCATATTTTATTTACCGCAATTTCCTCTCTGTTTTCAACAAATAAATTCAGACAATTTTGAGAAAACGAAGGGATAGAAATATATAATAAATTCCGGATATATTTCGAATACAGATGATACGTTTTGCTCGCCAATACTTGTTGTTCAGGTTTACTTAGCCTCGCCAACTGAACGCATATCTGAACGTATACGTTAGACGACATTGGTATTCAATTAGTTTTAAATCTATATATAGACTTTCAAAACAAGATTTGGTTGATGATGCGGATATGTGACATTTAAACACCATATTCAGAGTTAAAGATGTTTGGCATTTCAATAACCCATTCGTTCCTATTTACTGTACACACAACTTTTATAACGGCGCTTGCTAAATTAAGTATTCGCTTAACTTTGTCATAGCGATGTGTAAAACACAACATCATAGCGATGTGTTTAACACCGCATTACAATGTCTAAACGAAAGACAAAACTGTTCAATTGCTTGACGTTTAATTCAAAGCATCAACATGTTATATCATTGCAGGGTGCCCCAACATTGTCCATGGTATTCGAGCTTAACGTTCCTGAAAAGACATTATATCATTAGACAAGTAACCATCATATTATTTTGTAGATTATTGCCGTGCTATCAATTATTGAAATTACAACTTATAAAATGCTTAGTATGTTCATAGAATTATAAGTATCATCTTTTTTGTTCATAGTAAAATACTTATATTGAATCTCTCAAATACATATAATGTCAAACTTCAAGTCTTTACTTAATCCCCCAAACATGGCGATTTGTACAAATTAAAGGTATTTGACATACAATATAATAATACAAACTATTTTTTTTTTACGTTCAAACCTTTTAAAACGGTAAAACATGACTCGAACAACATAAACAAAGTGTAACATGGCTTCATATATTTGCTTTTTACACATTGTTTTAGTATATTGAGGGGCGTGTTATTCACAACACAGCCACTCGGCATTAGTTGCTACCCCCCCCCCCCCAANGGGGGGGTAGCAACTTATACCGAGTGGCCTGTTATTTACATGCAATCCATATAGCAGAGGTTTCTGTACGTCTCTCCATCCTCTCCGCAGACTTGGTTGTAGTCCTGGGCGTTGCACATACAAGGCTGCGGCGCGGCCCCAGCATTGATTGGATGTTTAGAAACAGCATGGGCGCCTAAATAGTATGATTGGATGTATAAAAGAACAGCATGGGCGCCTAAATGGTATGGTTGGATGTTTAAAAACAGTATATGAAAAAAATCTGACACGTGGCTGACATACAGAACTGATTATATATCCTGTTGATGGATAAAACATCTGTATTATTTTTGTTTTTAAATATTTTACTAAACATCCATCTTGATTGATCTTCGGAGTTATAAATTAAGTCATTACCTTTCAATAAGTATGAGTTCTTTAAATAAACTATTATATTAACTAAAACAAATGCCAATCGTACATTTCAGCATAATACGCATTCATATTCATATAAATATAATACATAAATTGTTCAAAGATAATGTCAAACACATAAACACGAAAACAATGAAAAACCGCAGTTTTCAAATCTTACTTAAGTAAAATATCTTAATTATATTGTTATGCGACATCAATACAAAGTACGGTATCTCAAAAGCGACATCATTTCGGCCATAGTGTTTAATGTACATGGTCACATGCATTCATAATTCCCAACGTGCACACTTATTCACTAATTTAATATGCATGATGATTATGTAATTAGTCCAATGACAAGTAATTTATTGCCAGTTTCCTCGAGACAATGCAAATATATACATATCAACTTTACCCAGGCCATCGAATAAACACGTCCGTTTCTACCATGTATGCATTAAGAAGTATGTCTGCATTATTAACACACATTCACGCTGACTTTAAATGGATTTAAAAAGGATGCCCTACATGTAAATTAAGCTGCTCAAGATAAATTATAAACCCGGTGCATGAGCATGCTATAGCTTAAAGCCCCATTAACTCTCAAAATCAACGAATCGTTCGTAACATATTTCGTAAAATAAAGTTAACCAATAACAAATCAGTGTTCCATATAGCAATTGCCAAAATATATTCGCCTGTGTGGTCTGGTAACATAGATTTAACGATACGCTTGTTTTTATTTTTTGTGGCACAATATATTCCATGTTAATTTCCCGCAACGATATATGTGCATACGACACACGAACACTAAAATGGTACATGGACATGTGTTGATTAAATTGTGTGACAAAAAAATCAAAAAGAGCATTTTGTATCTTGTTAAATCTATGTTACCAGACAATATCTAGAGATGAAATTTTGGCTTTTGCTATAAGAAAAACTGATTTTTATGTGTTAAATTTATTTTACGAAATATTAAACAAAATATTCTTTGATTTTTAGTGTTAATGGGGCTTTAAATAGCTGGACTGTGCACGTCATGAACACCGTTCAAAGGACTTACTGATAATGACAGCGCTCAGTACGAGGCCCATTAGTAGAATCTTTTGGAACATCTTGCTAAAATATAACAGATGTATAAAGACTTACATACATACATACATACATACATATATACATACATACATACGTACATACGTACATACGTTCATACGTGCATACGTACATACGAACATACGTACATACGTACATACGTACATACGTACATACGTACATACGTACATACATACATACATACAAACATACATACATACATACGATTACAATATGTAGTTCTGATTTGAAAATTATTATTATTATTATTATTTATAATAATATAATTAATTAAAAAATATGAACTCACACCACCACTTCTTTTACTACTACCACTATAATTGCAGAAGGAGTAGTACAAGTAGTAACACTAATTGTTGTAGTAGTACTTATAGAAGTACTCATAGTAGTAGAAGTAGTAATAGTAGTAGAAAAAAATATATTTTTCGTTGTTAAAAAATAAACTTACGTTTGCTTACAATGGTATCCACAACTAAAAAGATGCGTGGCAATGTTCCATTTATATACATTTAGAATTGTAGCAGCTGCTTTTGGAACAAAAAGTAATTCATGTAATTAATGTTAAAAATAGGGCCAGTAATTTGTTAATGCCAACATTATCTGCGCTTTTTTAACTTCCGTTATTTATCAAAAATTAGCTACAAGCAGTTTACCTTACATGGGTGTATATCATAGTTTTAATCGAAAGCAAATGGTTTTAATCACGGACATATTTATCATTTGGTTCCCTTTAGCGCGTCAATTATGAAAAACACGACAGCAGATTGTCGCAATTAAAGTTGTTTTTATCTAGATACACTGTTAACATGTGATATAAAACGAGTTTTGTTCAAATATTTGTTAAGTTCACCCATTATTAATTTATAACATTTCTGCAAAATCCACTTACTGTATTCATGTATTTAGTATTTTTATTTGTTTAACACTAGCAAATGTACAGTTTATGTGTACTAAAATTATGTTCTGTTCTGTTCTTTTTAGGTTGTTTTCAGAATAGCTAACTTATCCTGGTTTTCAATTTTTTTAGTAGCGAATGGGATGTTTGAGAAATTTCCTGCAGTAAATCTCAAATTAATAAATATAAACAATCACATTACATTAATTACATTATTTAATAAGAAAGACATACATCCCTTAACATATGGTGTGGGCGTTATCTATGAACGCTTATATTTAATTCAATTAAGTTATTTACAATTATCCAATCATTACCGCAAAACTAATGTTTGAAGGCCCTCCATTTCGTATTCGATAGGCAATACTTGATTTCGTACATTCGTATTGCAAATATTAGTATGTATGCATATGTTCTGAAATAGCATAGGAGAAGAATTCTTGATATATCTGCTTCGTGTTCCCGGTATGTGTATAGAAGTGTTGATGCTAAATTGTCAACGTTAACCAATATGTTATATCTAAATAAATGAAAATATTGTATAAGTTTGACTACGTCCGTCTATATTATTTCACTTAAATATTTCTTAATAAATAGATGTTGATTCATTTTTCTAAGAGAATAATGTTCATTAATAGGGGATGATCATACGCTCGCTCTCGCTAGGTCACTCGAAGGTCAAACTTACCAAGCACAAATTCAAGCATATCGTCTGTACTTTTCTTATTTGTCTGTTGGGTCATACTTCAACCGTTTAAAATCAAAGACATATTTTTGTATTATGGACAATGTACACGCAATTAGATTGGTGTGATTTAAAATCAACTTATTTAATGATAGTGTCCTGCATATACACTTTTTGATTAGGTATTATTTTTTTTCATATAATAATCACGTATAGTAAATGTCAATTATATCTGATATACATTTGTGTAGATATATATCGTATGTCTACGAGTATTCGTGCATTAAAAAAAAAAAAAACACATTTAAGTGCCGATGCAATTTAGAATTATCTTTGAAACTATTGGTTATAAAGAAAAACTATTACATATATAATATATCGGTCTAATTCCTGTTATTGTTTAAAAGAAATATTGAAAAATCATATTTTGCAATTTTATTTAAATACACTTATTACCTACAATGTACGTGTCTAAATATGCAACATATTTACTACAACTTTTCACTTACGGCAATATAGTATCAAGTAAACGCCAACAGGCTCTGTTTCTAAGCGTACAACAAATCTGTGACCATTTGAGTTCCACTATGAAATATGTCATATGCCAACCATACGTCATATAGTACCTTCCGGCATGGCCGCGATGACAAATAAAACACAAATCACGCCCAGCCAACATGTCGCCATTTCTATAGCTTCAACCAAAAGTACAAACTGTTACTGATACTATTTGTTTCTTTGTGTCTTGTGTGTTTCGCCTTTTTTAACAGTATTTCAGTCATATCATGGCGGTCAGTTATCCAACTAACCAGTACTAATATCTATACAAGTCATACATTAATTTTACTTGTTACCTATTTTCTTTAAAACAAACACACACATTTATTTGTATTTGAAAACGCGTCCTACATTTATGTCCTTTTATATAATTTTACCATATTTAGCATTTATAGATTGTACTAAGATTATATGTACAGTTAATGTACATAATTGCTACGTTTTGTGTCGGATCAGGATTGCGCGAGGAGTTGTTAACCCATTAATTCCTAGTGGACTCTCCCATCCTTCTAAATTGGATCAATTTGTTTCCAAAATTAGGGATGTCTAGTATATGTTTTTCTATATTTAGAATATTTCTTACAGAAATGCCTTTAAGCAAACAGCGCAGACCCTGATGAGACGCCGCATCATGCGGCGTCTCATCTGGGTCTGCGCTGTTTGCCAAGGCCTTTTTTCTAGACGCTAGGCATAAATGGGTTAAGTTACAAATGTCACAAAAATCGTTGAATAAAGTATTTTCATATATATTACTTTTAAATGATAGAATATGGTCAAATGAAACATATCTATTTCAATGAGATTTTTCTAATATATCTTCCTGCGAGATAAGTATATTTTTAATGAAATTTGAAATTTAATATTATCAACAAAATGTGTAGGCATCGTTAAGCATACTGAATTCTCAGAAATACTAGTTTTACAGCAAGCAGTACATTAGAATAATACAGGAATCTATAGCAATTGTTTCCATTATATTTCACATGCAAAAGCTCTCATCTTTATGTTCGAACTTCATTATTCGTATGATGGAGACTGGAGACTGGACACTGGAGACTAACAGACAATGTGTCAAGCGGAAAAAAGCAGTAGGAGAGAAACTAGTTCAATGCCTTTAATTAGAGAATATTGGAACTCCACACTGAAGCGTAATTCATTCGTCAAAATGCACACAACACGAAGAAATGTTAAACATAACAGACTTTAAGGAAGGTACTCGTGATTCCGTTTTTGGAAGGAACGAACCCCTAACTTTTATTTCTAGCTTACAACCTTGTGTGGCGTTGTATTTTAAAACAAAACAAAGACAGCTGTGTTAACAATTCTAGATGAGTATACACTACAATAGGATCGGTCATAAAATGTATATACTTAGAAAATTACGATTAACAAGGTGGAAAGTCGCATATACCGTACTAATGTCCAAGACAGGTTATCTAGCAATATCCGCTTATCATGAACTACTTATTGCCCGATGTACCCAATAAAAATACACAATAAGCCGATTATTAAAACATCAGCTGACAGCCACAATTTACATGTAAAAGAATGTAACGATAGTTAAAGTATCGCTTATTTAAATCCTTTTTTGAACAAGCCATGCTCTTAAGCCATAATTCCTAACTACAACGCCATGACATCCGCAGCAGATCATGCCTCAGCTTTTCTATCAAGACAACTTGTAGCGGAGCACCCGTAAGTTAAATCTGTTAATCCTACAATAAATTTGAATGGCGCTTATTTGCAAATGGTTGTCAAAATATTTATTTTGTAGTTATCGATATGTCAATCCTTTTATCACTTGACATGGGCAATAATGAGCGAGTTCATCAATCGCTTTCTACAAACAAACAGATAAACCGTGATTTATTTGGCCAACGAAGAGCGAGAATTGTGATAATAACATAAAAATTGAACATTATGGACTTGACTCTTGAATCACATAATTCCACATGATCCGTACCATGCATATTTGCCTGATATAAAGTATTTATGATTTTCATTATCAAATAATTAAGCAAACTATGACACACCAGAAACTATATCAGGAGATAAGTTTTGTTCTGATTAAGACTAGGATCACCGCCGTGGAAAGGTCAATGCAAAACATTTGGGGATTTAAACCAGTTTGAGGGGTATCCAACACAAAAACAAAAACACCAAACAACAAATTAATGCAAATGCAATGGAACAGAGAGATTTGAACTTTGCCGATTATAAAAGCACAAGATGACGGTCACAATTTCCATGTAGAGACGGAAATGCATGTTTTACTTGTATGTCCTCTATATAATCAAATACGAAATTCTATTTACCAGAAAGCTCAGTGTATAGACTCTGGTTTTCAAGATATGAGTGATAATGCTAAATTTGTATTCATGTTTACTCACCCAGACATTGTTAGGGTTTTCGCAAAAACCTGCTGTGATATATTGAAACTGAGAAATAACATGTTGTATAGTAAAAAATGTAGTGAGTAGATATTTTAATAATGATAAGATTTTTACTGTAGATGTATAAATTTTAGATGTATACACAGTAGAAAACATGGCCACTGTTTGATTTCCAAATTTTAAATTGATGGTTATTGATTTGACATACTTGTTTAAATAAAAAGTTATAGTTTATTATATTTTTATTAGCCATACTATAAATTAGTTGTTAACTTTTCATCAAAACAATATATCTAAACATTTCAAGATGCTTTGCTAGATTGCTGAACATTGGCTATGTTTCTTAGCATAGTTTTGCTTTCAACTATTATGATTACGTGTTTTAGTATGCTTTAATATGTTTTATAGTCTCTTATAATTCTTATAGAATGGCTGTATACATGTATTTTAAAAATCGTGTATATGGATGAGACTGGAATAAATAAATATATATATACATGTAGGCAATTCCGATCACACTTTTCGGGACTTGTTCACAGTTTTTGGTATTTTGGAAAAATGACATTAAATATGTTTTCTTACAAAGATAAAGTTTTGAATTGTCTTAATCAATTATTTAATAGCAAGAAAAAAAATTGAATAAAAAGAAGTCTTTAGTTCTATAAAGCAAAAATATTTTTTTTAATCTATGACAATTATTTTAAAAATCGTTAATATACCAAACTGTGAACAAGTCCCTTTAAGCCTTTCTATCAGTACAATTTGCAGCGATGTTAAAGTTAAATCGGTTAATCCTACAATAAATGTGAATGGCGCTTATTTGCAAATGCTTGTCAAAATATTTATTCTGTAGTTATCAATCGGTCAATCCATTTATCACCTGCCATAGGAAACACTCTCAACAAACAATCAGATAAAACACTATTGCCTTGGCCAACAAAGAGCGGACATCCCGATAATTTAGTAAATATTGAACATTGTGGACTCATGACTCCAGTTGATCCGCTCTATACCTCTGTTGTCCTTATCAAATTATTTGTGAATTTCATAATAAATTAATTTTTTAATTCCGGAAATACACGGTCTTTTGGAAACAATCTTGCATCATTCTTATTTGTCTTAGAATGTTTCAATACTATACCTATACATGTACATTTGATTTTTGTCTATTCGCCCATTGAAAATAGATAAAAACACACATGTTTAAACTCGCTGTGTTTAAATACCACTTACGGTGTATTCAAACCATCAATGTGAGAGTAATTTTTTATAGACGTGTTAGTGTAATCAGTTCACGTAATACCTATTACGGCCATACGTTTTAAAATGTATTGTGCAAAATAAAAAAAATATTCAATTACGGTGTGGCACGTGAAAAATGTATCCCTACAATAATTTAAGAACGTTAAATAGAAAATATTGTGAGTATATGGCTTTGTTATTTAACTGGTCACGTGTAGGATCAATGACAATTTTCATTTTAGTGGCTATGACCCTTAGACCAGTACTTTTTATTTCTTTTCGTCTGATTACATTTATCCATCCAATTTACCATTTACCGACCAGAAACACAACTGAAATAATTGAACGGTTTAAGTTATTCGAAGGTATAACAAAATTAATACACACACTAATACATACTTAGTGCTTTTTCTTCTTAATTGTCTCATTCACATATTACCAAAATATGCAATCTAAGCAACATAAGCAGATATGGATTCGATTTGTTTATATGAAGTCGTAAAAGTTAAAAATATACGTTCCTGAGTGGATTTTCTAAAGGTTAAACAATAAACGCATTCATCAAATCGAATACCAAAGATAATGTACGCATGCTATTCATGACACCAAACAACACTGCCTTCTTTGTGCATAAGTAAAATAAATGTCCCATTAGTATAAGAAACAACACATCATTTCACTCCTTTCATGTTTCATAAGATCTAGCTGTTGAGTTTTTCCACCGAAACTTGGGTGGATGCGTGAAGCGACTTACTAGCGACCGATCTTATTTGGACATTAAAGTAAACGAAATTTATGGGCTTTGGATAACACTGGTGAACAAACACGGACGTGCGAAAGACTTTCATGTTGTGCACATGCAATTTGGTCATGACCTTGTGATTGAAATCACATTTCAAAGATTGTTTATACAGTGCACTTAAATTGTCAGTTTAGTGGCTACACGTATATAATTACCTTATGTTACATTGTTTACTTGTTTTAATAGTTGTCTCAGTTATTGCCTTCATTGCAAAGGTTCGAAAACCGCATTAACGTTTTCAATGCCTTAGGAAGCCAGTTCGATCGTAGCTGTATGTCATTGATAAAACAATACTGACAATCGGATATCAGCACATTCACATAGAATACCCCGTTGTTTGAAGGAAGAATACTTTCTACACTTGTGTTGTTTGTACCTAGAGATTATTGTTTTTGTTTTAAGTCTAGAGCAATCCGAGATAAGACGGTTGACCTTTTGAAATTATAACAAGCAATTTCAAATTGCAAAACTTAAGTCGCACACGCGATAAGTTTTAATTTAACACTTCTTAATGAAGTAAATGTCGATAAACTGCACCGATAAGCAAGTTCGTCCCTCCAATGAGTTGAATATTTGATGTGATTAACCGTCTTACAAAATAATCGCAGTAGATTATAGAGCTGAAAGCCACCAGAAGCAAAGGAGAAACTGTTCATTTGAAAGTGTCGTATGAAGATTAAATCTAACTTATATGCATGTATTGTGCTAACTGATAACTTTATACATTTGTTTTCACACCGAGAGAAAGTGATTCGAATGAAGTAAATGATACTAGTATTGCATGTTCATTGAACAGCCATAACTTGATTAACACCAATATTTATTATTTATTTGTTGAATTACAGAGTCATTATTACACATAATAGTATAGATCTATCTCTACGCGCGATAAGAAATAATAAGGATAACAAGTTACATTCGCAGAATGAAAGAACATTGGGCCTAGTGTTTTCAGTCTAAGAAGTACTTTATATTCCATATTTTGAAACAAAAGCAACCACATAATTTTATAATACTAATTATTATTATTATAGTGAATAATAATAATGTATAATAAATATATAACGTTCTTCTGCCTGCAATAATTGAAAACAAAAACAATACAACAAAATGCAGTGTTTCTTACTGCAGTGTTTTCTTAAGATATTATGTTTTTCATATTATTGTCAACAAAAGCGCATTTTATACAACAACGTAACCAATTTCTCTTAAACAGTAAGTTAGATTTGTGACAATTATCAACCATTGTTAGAGAAACTAGTCTCCGTGACTTTTTGGCGCACTTTCACAAACCTTTCGCCATTTCCCACGTTTTGTTCGTGCAAATGCTGATGTTTGGACTGTTCCGCCCATTCAGGATACTCCGTCCTGACTGGTTGATTTCTATTATCGGCATTCACCTCAGTTGTTTCATTATTCCTGTCATGTTGAATGTCACTCATGTAACTCGTAACTCGTGTTGTACTTTTCTCCTGTCTTAATGTAAGACGGACTATTTCTTTGGAATACGTTTTCTTTGATTCCCGCGGAATGCTAATATGGATGTGTTTCGGTCCTGGGACATTAACACGTGTAAAAGACGGCGCTGCAGATCCTTTCACGTGATAGTTCCCTGTGCTATACCCATTTCTTATCGTCATACCATTTTCTTTGTAAGTAGGGTAACTTTCACTCAAATTTTCCGCTATTGTTAGTGGTTTACCTTTCTTTGGTGAGACTCCACGCTCTTCATTTTTTGTTGAATTGTATGTAGCGGAAGTCGTTGAACAAGTCTCGTCGTCAGGTGAATCTCGTCCCGAGTCCGAGACTACAGGTAATCGAATGGCATTTTGGGAGTGGTTGTTGCTATTCATAGCAAACTCTTTCACATCGACCTTTGGCGGGGTTAATGTGGCTCGGTTGAGCACTTGATGATGGAGAACCTTCGCAGTGCCGTTTTCGCGAGATCGACGACTGAACATATTTCGCGGCGTTTCGACGGAATGACCTCTTGGGCTCTGCGCGTCGGATTTAACACGCAGTTTTTCAAGTGCGAGCGGCGTCACGCCTCTACCAGAGGACGTATATTGCAAGGTCTCGTCGTGGGTCATAGCTAAAAACCTAAAGAGTTTAAACTCCTTCAAATGTCTTTGTTCTTCTGAATGACTGTCCCTTGAACGTTTTTCTTTCACGGATTTTATGCTCATTGAGCTGTGTGTTTGAGATGCTTGAACTTTATGGCGTTTGGTATATGGCATATTCGGCGTACTTTTGACCGACATGACGGAGACACATCCGGGCGTTCGTCGCATATGTTCCAAAGCCTGCGTGTCTGGTCTGTTGGTCTGCTTAATGTCAGAGTTTGACCGAGACAGCGACTTAACATTATCCTTGGAGTACACTTTCGTTGGAAATGGAGAGTTTGTCACAGATTTTTCCGGCGGCTTTATTGTCTCTTGAACTCGAACTTTTCCTGAGTCGATGTCTATTCGTTTCTCGCTTAATATCTTTTTCTGAATGTCCTTGGAAGTTTTGGCTTGCAAAAATGCAATGACCTGCTTCATATTTAGTTTATCAGGGTCATGATCGTTTATTGGAGTCGTGCTGCGAGGAAGCTGATTAACATTCAATTTGAATTTCTTTCTCCTATGCGTTTGCTCAACATAATAACTATCGCGAATCCTCTGTAGCTCTAACTCCCCAAGGGTTAAAGGCACAGAGCGCCGAATGCCGTTCACTTGCGAGCAGTGGGTCCGATAGTCGGGCAAAGTGCCGTAACTCGGCTGAGGAAGTTTCGTCCGCGTATTGTCCACGTGGGCTACCTTCTCTTTATTCTCGTCTTTATTTTCGGATGACGTAAACGATGAAGTTGACGACAACTGGTCGTTTATATCCTGCACACTAAATTTGATGGCTTCTTTCATTTCTGCATGCACTTCTGGTATCTTCTTTTTATGGTATTTCCTGTGTACCTTTGTCGGAGAAACGGATGTTTTTAGTGTGTCAGACGACTGATTTGCGTCAGAATAAACAGACGATGCGTCGTTCTCTATATTCAAATCAGTTAGTATTGAATTAACAGATTTTGATTGCGATCGTATGTCGGAATTTGCCGAACTAGTCTCTGAATTTGCGTTTTCAGTTCTGTTCACCGCCAAAAGGGAAAAACCGCGGGAATTGTGATGACGCTTTCCCGTCGTGTTTCTCTCCTTATTTTTCGCGATGTTACTCGAGAACGGAACAATCCTAAGAACGGTTGGTTGCCAGTTGTCGGTCATCAGAAGTACGGAATTCATTGTGTTTACTAACTAACCCTATACGTTAGTGAAGAGGACTATGATCTAATTGTGAAATAAAATAACTAGCACTACTTACGGGATGCAGGAGTCGCGGAATTTTGAATTATTCAGTATATAATTGTCAGGAATGTCATGCCGTAAAAGTAACTTGTTACACTACATTTTTACTGGCGGTTGTTGCCAGCTATAGCTCACATTTAAAGCACAAATGACATGTTATGTCCACCGTGTTTACTTTAACATTTTTATTGACGAAGTACATCCGTTTCTTGGACAATTCGTCAACAATATCCGTGACAGAAACGTATAAATATAATCCGATTATGTACACGTGTTTCTATCAAGGGCGTTTTAAAGCTTTAATCTGAAAGGCGTTTTTATTTCTAATGAACACATACTGCTATGAAATACTTGACACTTTTGAATGTTATTCCAATCTTGATTTAAACTCTCTACACTTTCAAAATCGTTGTTTTCTGACGGTTCCACATTTTGATAAGCACTAACACTCTTTAAATTCAGTTTTGGAATCAGCCATTTCCACCGCTATTTTGAGGCCTTGGTGTACACCACATATGTTGCATCTTGACCTGAAAGTAGAAAGAACAAAATGTTTAATCTCTTACTAATTATATCGTTTATTGTTCAGCTTTCATTCCTCATTCGTCGGAAATAAATCAATTCTTATAACATATACACAGTGTATTGTAAAGTTGTAAATAACAATACGCACTAAGTAGATCATTGACATTAACCATATCACGCGCGAAACGTGTTGGTGCGCATAATTTATTTTTTTCAACGTCATCTGTTTTTATTTACTACTAACTTAATTGTAAAAGCACCAAGTGGCTAATTAAAGCTCAGTTTTGGGTATATTTTTCGACCATTTCATACACATATACGATATTGTATGGCATCAGATTTTTATTACGAAATATTACAATCGCTAGTATGCAGTAACCACTACTGAATTATTTTTCTATTATTCTGTATGTTTTCATGTTGATTAGATAAAGAAAACATGCAGCAAAACAAACCAACAACCAATCATTTAGTCTGATATTAACCAGTCAAAAGGCGAACCAAGAAAACGCAAACACACATTTCAACTAAATAAAACAGGCCGACCAATCTTAAACAATAACCAAACCCCAAAAATACGAACAACCAAACGTCCTAAACCAGCTTACCAACACACCAAACGACCAACTAGCGAATCGAACGATCACATAACTAGTCAAATAAACCAGAAATGCAGTCAACTAATCAACAAAGCCACCAACTAATCCATAAACTAACAAATCGACAAAATAATATGCAAGAAGACATTTAACTCACAGATTAACCAAGTAAACAGAGAGCCAATTATCTGATCAGACAACAAAACCAAACTAGCCAACCAACCAAGTCAACCAGCGAAGCAACTAACAAGCCAACAAACCAGTCAATATAACTCACCAAAAAGAAAAATACTGAAGTGAGCGTAAGCATCAAATGAAAGCCAAAGTCAAAGTACAAGCACGTTCACATTTTAATAAGACGGGGGTATTGAACGGACATATTTTAAGATAGTTATTTATAAATCATTTTGAAATAAATCTATCTTAATTAACTGGATTAATATTACTCTAAACGGCCGTTAAGACCCATTTTCAATTCAAGAGTGCCTGAATTAATTTGCGTACAAATCTTACGGTCTCAGATTATTCTATCAACATTGGCAGTTATTTGAGACATTTGCCGCCAATATAAATAAAATGTACATCGAAGGAACATTATTATTTTGTACAAATACTCGACATGATAAATATGATATTTAATAGGGTATGGACGGTGTCAACCGTTCTGAATTTATTAACTTGCAATTAATTTAATTGAATTTCCACAAGTCCCCCTGTGCCACTTAATAAGATGAAAACCGATTTAATATAACATTATAATTCACACAATATGAATAAATAAAATGAATGTAATACCTATGTGAACCTTCGCCCATCGCTATTAGAAACAACATGGAATAACGATGTGGCATTACATTTATTCCATCTCTTTATATTTACTATACATAATCGATATTTCTTCATTTTTTCGAATAAACGTACCATATGAGACTCACGCACAATTTAAGGTTGTTAAAATACAGGTCAAATATTACGATCGTTGTAAAAATACCGTCACTTATCCGGTACTACACGCCATGCTCTTACATCCAAAAGTATATATATATATATATTTTTTTGAATTTATAGCGTTTATTCACCTCCATACATTACAAAATGTATTGTTAGTTTACATGTTAATTTGTTAGTATACAAAAGAGTTCTTTTAACAATTCAAATTGGTTAATACAAAAGAGGTAAATAAAATCTATGCATTCCATTATATATTTACACATTCATACAGTTCACACACACAGACACATACAAAAATGCCATTTTATGATACAAAAAAAAAGAAAAATGTTTGGACTTCAGAGAATTATAAACTTTAATCAAACGTTTGGACTTCAGACAATTATACACATTAATCAAACGATCATGTTATTAAATATTTTAAGCAAACAACAAAATTTACGATAATACTGTTCTATTGATCTACAAAAAGTTTTACAATTAACCAGTTTAGTCATTTCTTTTCTATTTATTTTGTATTAGATTGGATTCCCCATGCTTTGCTAAGATAATTATTCAGCCCTATTATTTAAGGTAATAGACCCTTTCTCTTGCACACAAATATTTACTTTTTAATTTCTAGGATGAGAATATTAATATCAGTCATGTTAATACTTGTACACCCAAATAACATTGTTTGACATGAAATCTCAGTACATTTTTGCACATTATGTGATCTTAAAAATTCTACAACATAATTTACAATTCTCTTTGTAAAAATGCAGTCCCAGATTATATGTTATAGGGTTTCTTCATTTTCACTACAGAAGGAACATAAATTGTCATGAACAATGTTCATTTTAAATAACAAAGATTGGGTTCCTAAGATTCTGTGAAAAATTCTTGTCTGGAACCACTGAGTGTATGTGTCTCTAGATATAATAAAAACAATTGCATGCACTTTTGTCCATTCAACGTTATTAAAAAGTGTATTCCATTTTGAATGACAAGTGGGTATATCTATATTATACCTAAAACATGTATAGACAAGTTTGTTTTGATTACACACAAATACTATGTTATTCAAGTAAATTGATATAAATGCACAATGTATATTTGTTGTTTTTTTTTATAAATGGAAGTCCTGATAATCTGATAAATGCCAGTATATCATTCAACGACGCGAACATACACGATCTTATAATATTTTGTTAAACGGATGGTTTAAAATCGTCATGTTATCTCGAAAGCATAGCCTAATGTAAACCACTTCCTTTAAACACGGTTATCAATTGACATGCAGAAAAACCTCTAAACGATCTAAACTTGATTTTTTATAATCCAGCCATTCAAATATTTGCTTTAGCTTGACGCTTGATGTAATGCACCACACCGAGTACTTCATAGACGCTGTTATTTGAGTTGTGTCATTTGATGAAACAGACCATGTGTTCGCGCTAATACCCCTTATCAATACATACTTCGAATAAATTGGGTGATATTGTTCTTAGTGGTTTAGTGCTAAAACTTAACGAAAACCATCATTATAAATTCAAGTTATTGGTTTAATATCGATCAAGTAAATATGATCTATAGATGTATAATTTCTTCTACTTACTCATGGCACACACAATGAAAGCGCCTATGCGCTAATATGCGAACAATGTAATACATATATATACAATTTGGTATATATTTATTTGCCAAAAAACACTGACAGTTAGTAAACTTAACGTCAACAATTATTCTAAAATATTTCATAACACTTATTTATACCAGACGTTTGTTTTAAATAGTACACATCATGTATTTAAAATGCATAAATTATACTTCATTTACTTAATACGGTCCATATTCGGTTAATTATATAAACACCTGGAGACTGAAGACAAATTTGAGATTGATAAGAAACATGAGAAAAATGATACTTATATACCTTCTAGTTTCGGCTGTGTTTAAAAAAAAAGTTTTATCAATTTTGACGATTTCCTTTAACTTTATCGAGGCATTTTAAGAACTGGGAATTCCACATTTGTTCATGGAAGAAGTTATCTTAATCTCCTATATTCACGAGGTTGTTTGTTTCCACTAAACCCGACCAACCCTAGATTTTTTCTGCCNCGTATGCACGTTGTAGCATGGAATGTCCTTGGTTAAACATAAGTAGCACACAGTCGATGCTGAATCATATACATGTTGTAACGTGACACGTCCTGAGTCAAAAATAAGTTACACAAGAGTAATTATTCGACGTTACATTTTGTTTTATGATATATCCTTCGTTAAACATACGCAATTCAAGCTCGATGTATACATGTTTCAACGTGCGATGTCCTTCGTTAAACATACATTGCCTAAGCTTAATGATTTGCCATATACATATTGTTACATGACATTCCCTTCGTTAAAAGAGTGCTCGTTCAGTACATTCGCACTTAAATGAGCAATGCTTATATTAGAAAATGTTAGCAGATAATCGTATCATGTATTAAAAAGATTTACCGTACATCTAAGTAGATTACCTTTGTAAAATTAGATACTTAGAATGCTGCATAAATATAAAAGTGATTTTGCCCCAAATTTCTTCTAAGGCAAGAATCAGATTTGCCAATCTATAATCTGATTCATCAAAATTATCAGTCATTAGCAATAATTTCCCGTCTAAACAGCAAAAAATCCGCAGCCGATCTCTATTCAGGTTTTCTATCAGGACAATTTGCGGCGAACGAACGACAGGACAAATGGATATGGATGAATTATTTTAACCGGTTCCTAAATTTATCACAATAAAAAATATTCCAAAATAGTCGAACAACAAATTGTCGAAAATTGTATACCTATAAAGTGTTTCGTCCTTTCGTTTCATTAACAATATCCCTGTATCCTTCATTTGGTTCGAATAATTACTAACTAAAGGTTTAATATCCTGAAGTCAACAAATTTAAATTTCAATGCGTATCAAATAAGACTAGGGTCAAATAGAGGCTACGTTTAAAAATGCATTTGCATGTTTAGACAACCTTTCATGTACAATAGACGTAATCTTATGCTTCCATAACCCAGCACATTGTTTGATAATGCCTCCGTTTGTTTGATATAATCATCAATAATGCCTACTTTAAAGTAAAGTGTGCATTCCAATATGATATGAATACGTATGTCAAGTCCGGTATTTAAATAAAGTTAAATTTAAAAGATGTCTGAATTATGATACAACTCTCATTTTGTTTTCTACCGGATCGGTGTACTATCAGGTGTTGAAATGTGTGACATTTAGAAGTAAGGAATTGGTTTATTCGGAAATGGTTACTCACTTTCGTCTTGATAATTGATTGAAATAAACATCTTTCGGTCGGCATTCACAAGGTTTATCACATGGCGCTTCATCCACATTTCCACGTATGTATTTGTTAAAATTAAATTAAAACGTATATCGACATTGCCTTCCTTTTTATACAAAGTGAAACTTCAGCTGCAGAAGAGAGAAAACGTATTACAAGTCCTAAGTTTATGATCCGTTACTCATCTCCAAACAGGCGGGTACAGTTCATAACACTATGTAAAATAATACGAACACGCTTTAGCACTGCGTGCATATGCAGTGGTAAGTATAAGAATCTTCATCTTTAAATTAAATCACAAACCTTACATTAAATAATAGAATGTAAAATTACTTGACAAGAAAACGCCTGTTAAGAATAAACTGATTTTGCAACTCTTCTTCAACCGATACCGGAGGACGCTTGCACGAATGCTCTTCGTGCGGTCGAATAACACTGCCTTGTGTGTGCACATGTTAATAAATTTCACATCAGTATAGGATCGACTTTGTCCCTTTTATGTTGTATACGATGTTGATTTTTTTTAACGTAATATTTCAATTTGTTAGGTGATTAAATTGCCATCGATCTAAACTTAAGATTAAAGTAAACGCATTGCTACTAAAATATACGGGATAATAAAACGCTTTGTAAACAAACACGGACGTGCGAAAACGGTCATGTTCTGCACATTCATTTTTTGGTAATGGTGATTTAACAACGAGAAAAATGAATTAGATGGTTATAAATTTCGACAGCTCGTTTACTAACACGCTCAGGATAAAAAGTCGTATATCGTACGCAAATAAATATTTTTAGGGGTAGAACCCTGGTCTAATTGCAGACGATTTACTGAAGAAACGTAATATTCTAATCACAGATGAAATTCTTTTACTGTCTAGTTGATACATTCGCAAAACAACTTACTCAGGCCCAAAAGTTTGTATTTTATTTCGAGAATCTGACATCAACTAATTTTGTATGCTGACCATAAACTTCTCTTGGTATGCCAAGTTGAGTTTTCGATTATTTATTGCAACATTCGATCATATTTTCAAAATAAACGGTAACTTGCAAAGAAAGTTGTCTCGCAAAGAGATTTGATTTATTTATGTTATTTAATATACTTATCAATGTTGAACATAACTTAAGTATAGTAAACATGCTTTACATTTTTTTTACGATTTATCTACCCCATTTTTTGGAGATGTAAGTGGAAAAAAAATAATTCTTGGTCTCATTTATAGAACTTTGACAATGTTGAATCATACAACTGTTTCTTTTTTACCTTACACAGTTTAATATATTGTGTTGGAATCATGTTACACACTTTTTTATCAAAAAGATGAACATCTAATTAAATATG
Source organism: Dreissena rostriformis (assembly GCA_007657795.1). Lineage (NCBI taxonomy): Eukaryota > Metazoa > Mollusca > Bivalvia > Myida > Dreissenidae > Dreissena > Dreissena rostriformis. The sequence goes on from VMBQ01000777.1 coordinate 145,179, forward strand.
CCGACTATTAAATATGGATGAACAAATGAATGTCCCAAAAAATAAAGTTACAAAAAAGATTGCTTTTACTTAAAAGATGGTGTTGCAATGTTTTGTGTGTCCGAATACTGAGTAATTACAGTGTATATAATTTATTCATGTTATTCGGCACTCAATGTTGTTGTAGTGACAAACATTATCTTATGTGTGTGCCTGAAATGAACATAACAATACACGAAGTTTTATTTGTATTTTTTAAGCAATAAATTAAGAAACAACTTTAAATAAGATGACACCATTGAAAGTCGTGAACTATCAGTGAAATAGATGTAAACGTTCTAATGTCCTTAATACCAAACGTCTAAACCGCATATGTTATATGCGCTGAAAATGGGGACATTCACTATGAAAGCATGTATACGGAGCACTAACGTGCACTTGTACACTAAAACAACTTACACATAAAGTAACGCTAGATTAAAATCGTTATCAAAGCTAGCAGACGCTTTTACTGGCCTTGATTTGATCACACAATGTGTTTAGGAGGAAGACGAGTCTCTTCGTATATTGATTAAATGAATGTCACTGTTTACAACACGAAAATTGGCTGTAATCTTGAAAGAATTCATAATTGTGCAATTATTCGGTAACAATCAAATTATATGTTATCACCTGGGCTAATAGAACAATTACAAAACCTAATACTGAAACCAAAGACGAATACAATTTAAAGATATAATTCGCGTAAAATTAATTCTTATAGGTTTCGCGTTGATCTTCATATTGACAACGAACAAAATACGCGCGGTAAGATACAATGCAGAAAGAAGTCATAAACGTGGGCAAATAAAAAGTAAAGTAAAACAACAGTTATAAAACAACATTGAAAATCCACAAATATATGTCAGATCCTCTTAGAAATGGAAAACATACGCATACCCGTTATATATAGTATAATACACAACTCTTTTTCGTTCTGATGGGTTGATATTAAACAGCTTCACCTTGGTTCAATTCCTGCGCATCAGAATTCCACTCGCTGTTAAATAACCGAATAAAATTAGTTTTATAATTTAATGACAACGTGCCAAAGACACGAAGTTGTAGACATTCGTCAGTCTTAAAATGCAATTTAACCCGTGAAGTAAGACGGTAAATAACAAGATATGATGCTTATAATACATGTATTAGTAGACCGATGTAGTCGTTTCTGTCGGTATGTTACATTGTTTTTACTGTGGTCATTTCAAACATCACTGGTCATTTTTATCTTGATAAAATATAAACAAAACAAAACTGCATCTGTCCACGCAGGAGATAAACCTTATTTTAGCATGTTATCCTTTATTTATAGCGATGAAACAATAACATTTACATAAACAGTTTCATTAATGTGTTTTCCTGGGCTTAATTTTTCTGGTATTGTATGAGTAATTGGTTTTATCATTTTCGATGTTTGGACCAATTAATGACACATGACTGAAACATGTAAGAAATTTGACAAATAGCATGCACTGACTAGTATAAATTTGGGACCAAAGCTTAAACAGGAATATAAAAACAAACTCAATGATATAAACGCAGAAGTCCACCAACATCGTTACAAGTAATTATTAAACCAATAGCATCAACACAACTGTTTTCTAACCAATAAATTGCGCTAGAATTTTTACTTTAGTCTCCGACAGCACGAATTCTTACCTATAACATAAAAACGGCAATGAATTTGAATTGTTCTATAATTATAATTATTACTATTATTATAAGACGTGTATTAAAATACGATCTCAACAAAATAGAGGAATATCGACACTGATTTAAACTGATAAACTTTCAATACTATATACTACAGAAGCAGTTTTATATATATATATCCATACTCATTTCGTTTTTATATTATTATTTATGTAATAACAATTAACGCATTTAATAGTTTCTGCCAACAAAACATAATTTACGGCACAAATATGTTTTTCAATAAAGAAACATCGCATACTTTATTCTAATTGAAGTATATTGCACTTGAAATTAATTGGTTTTGTATAAACATGGAGACCCTCTATTAACAATATTTTTTTATCCAAACAACGTATCAATCTTTGAATACGCGACGAATTACGTAGGTTGAGACTTTTGAATAGCTGAAAGGAAAATTAAATGTTGATTATCGCAAACAGTTTGAAATGTGCATTTAACTTACGAAGGCCTTTGATATTATCGGAAAACTTGTGGTTTATTTTGCGTGGGGAGGCGTAAAAATAACGTAGCATTTTGCTATTTACGATCAGTTAACATAATAGTTTTATATTCACTTATTTAATGCGTTCTTGTAGAGTTACATCTCATAGCAACATTGTTGGCATATTTTTAGAATAAAACAGAATGACCGTCAAGTCGTTACTTGAAAATCATACTTTAAGTGTCATCACCTTTTGTTCAAAGAAGGCTGAATGTCAGTTTCGACTGTAAAAAGAAAAGACTCGATTTGATATTGCAATTTGTAAACAGTGTTGCAGACAATTCATGACCTTATTTGTGTTTAAACAATCAACTCACATATGTTCAATGACTTTGGGGATGAACGTGTGCTCCTGTGTCTTACACATTTTGAACTTATCATAATGACACTTAACAAAAAGATTACACATTCCTGTGGTAAGCTAACGATTGTATTGAAGGGTAAAACACTAAACAGTTATTCTCTTAATTGGAGAGTGAGCGTAAGACAATTAGTATAGCTAACACACAGAATGTATACATGAGGTCATTGTAAGAGGTTACACTATGGAGAATCGGTATATACAAATGAAGAGCGGTAGTGTTACATTCCTTTGGTTTATTTTATATAGGAATAAAACAATGTTATTACTTCTAGTATGTCTTTAAAAACTAATGTGAAAGACGTCATACACATTAACGAGTAACATTCCCAATATTGACCTATGCATATTAGAAGTATTAAACTTTTTGACGTAGAATATATTGTCAATATATTTCTCAATTTACTGCATAGAGTTCTAATGGAACAACAGTCATAAGTTAAAAGCAAATAATCATAGACATGAATCCTTTAAAGCCAGTGGATAACATGCTTATCGCAGGTGTTGATGAACGAAAGAAAATGGAACAATTCTTCCTATTTCAACCCATACCATGTTTCCTTCCTAAACCATATGTTATTATATAAACGAAAAAATGAAGCAATCTCATATATTCCCTCTTACATTCTTCGCATGCCCTTAAACAAATGTTCTTAGATCTAACAGGAGTTTATAAAAACATTGTTGCAATGCTTATCCGTTCTGTGTATTCCTCACTATTAATCGTACGTTTCTCGTTTATATCACAGTAACATTATGCTAGTTGAATAAACATTACGAAACGAACAATATAGCTTTTCTACAAGATTTAATTCAATATTCTATATTCGCCATATTTGTCGCACATACACCAGCTTTGGTTTGATTGTCGTTTTTAAAACTGCTTCCTATGAAGTTGTTTTGCCCATTGTTTTTGAATATTGAACTACACACCATGTGGACCTCTTATACATTTTTGAAACATGGTAAACATTAAAGTTTTGTATCATTCGAGTTTTGTTTATGATATGGTTTCGAAGTTAAAGACAGTTTTCAGTGTCTTGTTGTTTTTTTGAAGATTTTGTGAGTAATCGCTGTAAATTCTTTTTACAGGTATTTATCATTATGCTCGTAACTGACAAAAGGTACAGAGCTGCCATATCCTGCCATTCACGCAGTCAGCAAGTACTTCGATTCAACCATGGTGCAAAACAAAAAGCAAAACTAATTTGATACATTTTGTTTCGTTTGAACTGCTATTGACTTTGGTATCTGATGCAACTGATCCCCGATACACAAAGCATTTCCTGTATTTCTGACTCGCTAACTGGGTCCCAATTGGGCTACGATTGATTTCTACGAATGTTCTGGAAGATATCGAGACAGTGTTAGCAACCGAAGCATTTTTATTAAGTGCTGATGCCGTACTGCTTTGTGTAAATGCCCGCAATAATATTCCACCCAATGAAAGATGCTGATTATGTTGCAATAGTAGAAACATTGAGGATGCGTTTCAAATCGTTTGTATTTGTCCCTGTTATAGTGTGTTTAGACACAAATTCCTTAAACGTTATGAATATATAATCCATTTGTGTTTAAGTATTACCAATTACTGACTTCATCCGAAAAAAGATGAACTTGTCAAGTTGTATAAATATATAAAAGAAGCATTTGTAATTCGCAATTCATTGATCAATTATACCATATAACCAGTATCACTTACACAATCTTTCTATCATTTAAAGACTGTTGAAAGTTTACTATATGCATATATTTCATTTGTATTGAACTTACGTGACATACAAACTTCTATACTGTATGTATAACGACGATGTACTTATGTATAAGTCTAAATAAAATAACGGTGCTGTTGTGTTTAAAAAGTTAAGGATTGTTATTTGAGTTGTGTGATTTGATGAAACAGACTATGTGTTCGCGCCAATACCCCTTATTAATACCTACTTCGAATATATTGGTCGATATTGTTCTTAGTGGTTTAGTGCTAAAACTTAATGAATACCATCATAATAAATTCAAGTTATTGGTCTAATATCCATCAAGTAAATATAATCTATAAATGTATAATTTCTTTAACTTACTCACGGCAAAACAATGAAAGCGCCTATGCGCTAATATGCGAACAATGCGATACAATATATTGGTATATATTTATCTGTCAAAAAACACTGAAAGCTTGTAGACTTAACGTTAACAATATTCTAAAATATTTCATAGCACTTATTTTATCAGACGTTTGTTTTAAATAGTACACATAATGCATTTAAAATGCATAAATTATACTTGATTTACTTAATACGGTCCATATGCGGTTAATTATATAAACACCTGGCGACTGAAGACAGATTTGAGATTGATAAGAAACATGAGAAAAATGATACTTATATAGAACTGGGAATTCCGCATTTGTTCATGGAAGAAGTTATCTTAATCTCCTATATTCATGAGGTTGTTTGTTTCTACTAAACCCGACCCACCCTAGATTTTTTGTGCCGCCCCAAAACCTTTTTTTGGTATCCAATGTTTTGTTTTCCATCAGTTTTGCTTAATTCACGAACATAAATATTAATTTTGCAATCATTTTGCTACATTCGATTATTTTACCTAAATAAAGTTCAAATCATCAAACGGGAACTAAAGAAGGAATGTTAAATAGAGATTTGAAAAATTACTGCATGGCATTACATATTCTAATTAAATTGGGAATCATAAAAAAAACTTGACGAGAAAAAAGAGTTTAGCCGACATACCTATCCTAATGTTTGGCGGTTTTAGTGGAATAAATGAACCTTTATTGGTGTAAGGAATAAAAAAAAAATCAATCTTCTTTACCTAATCGTTCGGAAGAATTCGAACAACACAAATGACAATTGTGATACATTGACTATCTCAAGAAAGCTCCGAAAGAAAGATCTATTAATCATAATAAATCTTGTGTGATTGCAGAGAGCAAATGCAATGGTACGGAGAGATCCGACGTTTGCCGATTCTTAGAACATTAGATGACGGCCACAATTTCCCTTTATCTGGAAAAGACGAAAAGTAATGATAGTAAAAGTCGCGCCTATCTAAAACCCTGTTCTAAAAATCCATTCTCTTCAGCAATAATTTATTAGGTAAACACAAATACATCCGTAACCGATCATACTTAAGCTTTTCTATCAGGACAATATGTAGAGAAGTACTCGTAAGTTAAATCTGATAATTCGAAATTAAATTTGAATGGCGCTCATTTGAAAATGGTTGTAAAAATATTTATTTTGTAGTTATCGATCGGTTAATCCATTTATCACCTGACATTGGCAATATTGGGGGAAATCATCAAACACATTCAACAAACAATCAGCTATAACATGATTGCTTTGGCCAACGAAGAGCGGGCATCATGATAATTATTTAAATATTGACCATTATGGAATCGACTCTTGACTCCAATAATTCAACTTGATCCGATCTATACCTTTGTTGTCCTGATACAATCATTGGTTGTTTTATATTTAACAATTAATTTTAAAATTCCAGAATTAAATATAAAAGGTGTTCTGAAATTATCGGAAATGTATGTGTATTGGTCTTCGAAATATTCATTATTGTACTTCTGTATAAAGTTGTTTCGTTAACCCATTATTTTTTTTTTAAATTCAAATATGCAAAACTCATTAAACCCATATTGTTTTAAATAGAACTCGCGCTTTTTCAAACACAAACATTGGCTATGTTTATGCTCCGACATGAGCTTTGATTTCCTCTTCATGCGAATTGAGTGCAAAACGTTCACGGTAAAAGCATTTATTAATTGAAAAAGGCTTAAATCACGTCACTATTTGATAACAAATTAAGTTCAACGAATCCCGGACATGGTTTGTGTAGAGGATCAGCGATTGTTGCATATGTACGTGTAGAATGCAAAAACCGGAAGAGGGGACTTAAGACGTAACTATATTCATAAGTTGCACAAGCTCGATGCTTTACCGTATATGTGTTGTAACGAGGCATGTCCATCTTTAAACACACGAAACACACGATAAAGGTTTAACCGTATGCACGTTGTAGCATGGCATGTCCTTGGTTAAACATAAGTAGCACACAGTCGATGCTGAATCATATACATGTTGTAACGTGACACGTCCTGAGTCAAACATAAGTTACACAAGAGTAATTATTCGACGTTACATTTTGTTTTATGATCTATCCTTCGTTAAACATACGCAATTCAAGCTCGATGTATACATGTTTCAACGTGCGATGTCCTTCGTTAAACAAACATTGCATAAGCTTAATGCTTTGCCATATACATATTGTTACATGACATTCACTTCGTTAAAAAAGTGTACGTTCAGTAAATTCGCACTTAAATGAGCAATGCTTATATTAGAAAATGTTAGCAGATAATCGTATCATGTATTAAAAAGATTTACCGTACATCTAAGTAGATTACCTTCGTAAAATTAGATACTTAGAATGCTGCATACATATAAAAGTGATTTTGCCCCTAATTTCTTCTAAGGCAAGAATCAGATTTGCCTATCTATAATCTGATTCATCAAAATTATCAGTCATTAGCAATAATTTGCCGTCTTAACAGCAACAAATCCGCAGCCTATCTCTATTCAGGTTTTCTATCAGGACAATTTGCGGCGAACGAACGACAGGACAAATGGATATGGATGAACTATTTTAACCGGTTCCTAAATTTATCACAATAAAATATATTCCAAAATAGTCGAACAACAAATTGTCGAAAATTGTATACCTATAAAGTGTTTCGTCCTTTCGTTTCATTAACAATATCCATGTATCCTTCATTTGGTTCGAATAATTACTAACTCAAGGTTTAATATTTAAGTCAACAAATTTAAATTTCAATGCGTATTAAGTAAGACTAGGGTCAAATAGAGGCTACGTTTGAAAATGCATTTGCATGTTTAGACAACCTTTCATGTACAATAGACGTAATCTTATGCTTCCATAACCCAGCACATTGTTTGACAATGCCTCCGTTTGTTTTATATAATCATCAATAATGCCTAATTTAAAGTAAAGTGTGCATTCCAATATGATATGAATACGTATGTCAAGTCCGGTATTTAAATAAAGTTAAATTTAAAAGATGTCTGAATTATGATACAATTGTAATTGTGTTTTCTACCGGATCGGTCTACTATTAGGTGTTGAAACGTGTGACATTTAGAAGTAAGGAATTGGTCTATTCGGAAATGGTTACTCGCTTTCGTATTGATAATTGATTGAAATAAACATCTCTCAATCGGCATTCACAAGGTTAATCACAAGGCGCTTCATCCATATTTCCACGTATGTTTTTGTTAAAATTAAACTAATAACGTATATCGAAATTGCCTCCCTTTCTGGTAAACTAACCTGTTTATACATAGTGAAACTTCAGCTGCTGAAGTAGGAGAGAAAACGTATTACAAGTCCTAAGTTTATGATCCGTTACTCATGTCCAAACAAGCGGGTACAGTTCATAACACTATGTAAAACAATATGAACACGCTTTAGCACTGCGTGCATGTGCAGTGATAAGTATAAGAATCTTCATATTTAAATAAGATCGCAAACCTTACATTAAATAATATAATGTAAAATTGCTTGACAAGAAAACGCCTGTTAAGAATAACCCGATTTTGCAACTCTTCTTCAACCGATACCGTCGGACGCTTGCACGAATGCTCTTCGTGCGGTCGAATAACACTGCCTTGTGTGTGCACTTGTTAATAAATTTCACATCAGTATAGGATCAAATTTGTCCCTTTTATGTTGTATACGATGTTGACTTTTCTTAATGTAATATTTCAATTTGTTAGGTGATTAAATTGCCATCGATCTAAATTGAAGATTAAAGTAAACGCATTACTACTAAAATATACGGGATCCTGAAACACTTTGTAAACAAACACGGACGTGCGAAAACGTTCGTGTTCTGCACATTCATTTTTTGTTAATGGTGATTTAACAACGAGAAAAATAAATTAGATGGTTATAAATTTCGACAGTTCGTTTGCTAACACGCTCAGGATAAAAAGTCGCATATCTTACGCAAATAAATATTTTCAGTGGTAGAACCCTGGTCTAATTGCAGACGATTTACTAAAGAAACGTAATATTATAACCACAGATAAAATTGTTTTACTGTCTAGTTGATATATTCGCAAAACAACTTACTCAGGCCCAAAATTGTGTGTTTTATTTCGAGAACCCGACATCAACTATTTTTTTTATGCCGACCCTTAACTTGTTTTGGTATTCCATGTTGAGTTTTCGATCATTTATTGCAACATTCGATCATATTTTCNACTGTGACTTGTTAAAGTTGATACAATAACACGGACATTTACATACACAGTTTGATTATTGTGTTTTCCTGGGCTAAATGTTTCCAGTATTGTATGAGTAAAATTTGATATAAGTTATGATGTTTGGAACAATTAATGACACATGACTGAAACATGTAAGACATATGATAAATAGCAAACACTGACTAGTACAAATTTTGAAACCATGGCTTACACAGGACTATAATAACATACACAATGATAAAAACGCAGAAGTCCACCAAAATCGTTACAAGTAATTATTAAACCAATACCATCAACCACAACAACAAAAATATCGATAAATTGCGATAGAATTTTTACTTTTGTCTCCTACAGTACGAATTGTTACATTGAAAATAAAACGGCTATGAATTTGAAAGAGGAAAGTGAACATTTATGTCGTGCGTTATTTTAGACAGTCCACTGCATGTTTACTAAATAGTGTTACTGATTATTTGCCATTCAACTATTGATGATGTATAATAAATTATAAATACCTTATACCTTGAGCTATAATTCCGCGCAAATATACACAAACAAATCAAACAAAATTATTATTTTTCCCCCAATCGAAATATAAATGGAACTAAAATTTCAGCAAATACAATTTCATATTAATCGCTATTCAGTTCTATGGATATCACACTTAAGTTATATTCGTGAATTCCTCTTTAGAAATGAACAGTGAAAAGACCACGTAAAGTTAAGAGCAGCGTTTTGCCAATCAAAGAATGCAATAGAAATCAGATATCGCAGTTACATAAATCAATCAGTTTTGTTATCGAGCTGCTTTTGGGACGTAATTTGCTCGCACGTGTGATTTGAAAAGAACGAAGCGACATTTCATAGTTGGCTTGTAGCAATCTTCTATCGATAAGCATGGGCGAGTAAATAAATATGTTAAAATTCGCTATCTTTTTAACAATCGTATTAAGTTCAAATGGCAATTTAACATTTACGAAAACAATATTCAAATATATGAAATAATAAATAATATTAAACACATGCGATTTGTGATAAAAAAAAATAACGTTCATATGTCTGTTATGTATGACCTATTACTATTTATGAGAAAAATGACACTGAAACAAACGGACTATGACATGTAGTCACACACCAATATTTTGTGTTATGTCCCTATAATAATAGTTGATTTTAAGTATATGCATATGCTCGTGCACTGGATAATGCTTATTTTAAGATATGTATTGCAATATCAGTTTATTAATGTGAATTAAAGATTTTTAATGGAGATTTGTGTATTTTGGAATAATTAACTTTAGATTCAATGGATATTTGTTTATATTGGAACAGTAAACTACCTGTGTCATGAGTATTTGTATAGACTTAAACAGTGACATTATGATTCCTTAGTATTTGTATAAACTGGAATGTTGAACTGAAGATTCAATGGGTATTTGTATATTCTGGAGAAGTAAACTTTTAATAAAATGAGTATTTTTGTATAATTGAACTTTACACTTAATATTCAATTGCGATGTGTGTATATTAGAACAACATACCAAAAAAACTCAATGGGTATATATATATAATATACTGATAGTGTTTGCTTTTCATTCTGTTTGACGACAAACTTCAAACCAAAAAGTTGCTAATGTGCGTAATCTCAGGTGCATTTAATGACACCATAAATTGTGAAGAGCCATGCATGTAAACACTTGAAAGTGGCATGGTGTTCAAGAACTGCAATAGCTTTATGCTACTTTTTGTGAATATGTAACGATCAATAGCGAAGTGTATCATATACAATGATATGCATCTACATTTGCGCGCGATTGATACATCAAATTATCGACATTACACGATATTCATATTAAGTAAATAATTGTTAAAGAACTAGACGTTAGACAAACTTATGCAAAACCTTTATTTAAAAATTGAATGAGATAATACGTCCAACGTATTGAATATTGTATCGCATGTTCTTCATTGAGATATCTTCCATCTTACATCTTCTACTAGATATTTTGCTAATTGTACTTGCCTGCACATGGGATAGAAACCACCGAGAACGCTTCTTCATTATGTTATATTATGGACGAAATATTAGTGTTCTCCGTACGATTAACTGCGTTATGAATTTTTATGTCAACGACTTCACAAAGCTACCATAAATTTCATGTCAAAAGTTATGTTCTCAAATAAAAAAAAAATGAGCGTTAATCATTTATTAAATAATGCATTTTATAAAATTGACACTCATAAATAGTACTTTAAACCAGTTTATTGCAAGCCATACTTCGGTCGCATTATATCCTTTTCAAGAATAATCCCATTGCATAGTTTATGATTATGAGATGGATATCAATAAAGTCTCAAAAGCCAAGCCTTCAATTCAAATTACCAAAAAGGTAATACAATGGTAAAATATAACTTTTAAAAGTACAGATTGCAACAAACCTAATATCTTATACTGAGACATTTTAACTCTTACAGTTTCCATAGTCTATTCTACAATCATATCATACATCATTGTTTTTTTAAGCATATTGCACTTACAATTAATTGAATAAACATGGAGACCCTCTATTAAAAATAAATTTGTATCCGAACCACTTATCACTCTTCGGGTACGGGACGAATTACTTAGGTTGAGTTTTTGTAATAGCTGAAAGGAACATTAAATGGTGATTATCGAGAACAGTTTGAAAGGTGCATTTAAATTACGAAGGCCGTTGATATTATCGTTATATTTGTGGTTTGAATTGCGTGGGAAGGCGTAGAAATAACGTACTGTTTTTGCTTTTTACGACCAGTTAACATAATATTGTTATATTCACCTATTAAATGCGTTCTTGTATAGTGTCAGCTTAAAGCAACAATAATGACATTTTACATGAATAAAATAGAATGACAATATGGTCGTTATTTGAAAATCACAATTTAATGTCATTATATTATGTTCAATGAAGGCTGATCGTCAATTTCGGCTGTGATAAAAAAACAAGCAGATGTGATTCACGAATTTTCTATGATTTTATAAATGAATTTGTGTTGATGTGTATATATATATTTCGAACGTACCATACTGACACTTAATAAAATGATCAAACATTCCTGTGGTAGGCGAAGGATTTTATTAAAGGATGAAACAATCAAATGTTTTTTCTCTTAATTGGCAACGCTAATTGGAGCGTTCCGTTAGACAATAGTGAAAATACAGAAGGTATACAAAAGGTCATTGTAAGGTGTAAGAATATGGCAAATCTGTATTTAAAAAAGGAAAGCGGTTCTGTTACATTAAGGAATGAAACTATGTTATGACTATAGTATGTCTTTAAAGCAAATCTGAAAGTACTCATTCAAATGAACGAGTAACATTTCTAGTATTTTCCTAAGCATGTTATTCGTATTTAATTGAATGTAGTAGATTATTCAGTCAATATATTTCTCAAATTTACTGTACAGAGTTCAAGTGGAACAATAATTGCAAGTTAAACGCAAATGTTTATGAAAATAAATCATTAAAACATGCGGATTAAATGCCTCTTGCAGGTGTTGATGACAGAAAATTGAACAGTCTATCAGTTCTCCCTATTTCGACCCATACCCTGTTTCCTTTGTAGACCATATGATAATATATTAACGTAAAAATGCAGACATATGATCTATTCTCTCTTACATTCTTCGCATGCCCCCAAACTTTACTTCTTAGATCCAACTGGAGTTTATAAATACATTTGCACAGTGCTGGTCTGTTCTCTGTATTCAGCACTATACATCCTAAGTTTGTCGTGTATAACACTTATGATTGTTGAATATGCATAAACATTACAAAACAGCAATATATAGCTTTTCAGCAAGTTTGAGTTCTATATTCTATATCCGCCGTAATTGTCGCACATGTACCAGCTTTGTTGTGTTTTTTTTTCGTTTTTAAAACTGCTGCCTATGGCATGGTTTTACAATTAAATGTATATATTGAATCAAACAACCATTTGGATCTCTTATGCATGTTTGCACATGGTCAACGTTGAAGCTTGTATAACTCGATTTTTTTTATATTTAAGACATGATTTTGAAGTTTAAGAGTATTTATTTGTTTGTAATGTCTGTATGTTATCTCTAAACAGGTATCCACCAATATACCCGCAACTGACATCAACATGTACACAATTGCCATATCCTTAAAGTTACGCAGTCAGCCAGTACTTCGATTCAACCATCGTGCAAAACAAAAAGCAAAACTAATATGATAAATGTTTGTTTTCGTTTGAACTGCTATTGAATGTCGTATCTGATGTAACTGATCCCCGATACACAAAACATTTCCTGTATCTCTGATTCGCTAACTGGGCCCCAATTGGGTTGCGATTGATTTCTACAAATGTCCGGGAAGAGACAGACTTATCAACCGAGACATTGTATTCAGTGTTGATGCCGTACTGGTTTGAGTCAAAGCAATTTAAGTATTGCATTTAGCATATAAATGTTCAGAGATATTTGAAGTACAAGCACATTGATTCTACAAATTCAATTTATGATATCCTTAATTATGTAATGTTTTATAATTTTCATTATCCTACACAGAAAAACTGTGTGTTTATGTTGACACATAATTACTTCAATTATAAACTGAATTTATGAAAGCTAGTATAATTATTGCAAATACATACGTGATATAAAATATCAATTGGCGAGTGAATCAGCTTTAAAAATAAAGAAAAAAAGGTTGAACCCGTTAAAAATTACAATAAATCACTGTGTGTACATTATCTACGTTTTGTTATTCTTCCAGGAGAAAACTTATTCCTTTACATAGCGCATTGATACAAATGTACTTCATACACGGCTGAGTTACAGTGAGCTTGCATTCAAACAAATATATGTTATGTTTTATTGCTTTTTGTATTAGAACGTGTCATGACAATCCAAATTGTTCCAAAATACGTATGATTATGGTTCATTGTTTGCAGTACACACAGACATATAGTTTGTCAAACAGCCGTAATGAAAAAATACGGTCAAACTGGGATATGCAGAGTCAAATATTCACAAATCCACAACTATGGATATGTTTTTGTAACAGAGACGATAATGACGCTTAGGGATCGATGTACCATCTGTTAAAGTATGCACAATGCATCGGCACCGGCACGACGAAGATACTGCAACACAAATGCCTCTCTGATGCATGTTCAGCTGCAAGTTGCTATATCAACGGAGAACTTATGGTCACATGTTCGTATTGACGAAAAAGCACGACGTTAAAAAAGAAGAGCAGTTGAATGCAAAACTTGGTTGATATTTTATAGAACTGATCTAAGAAATCCCTGACCTTTATCATAATAAAATATTGTCTTGATAAGTATTGATTGTGTATGCCTAATTGGAAAACATTCGTAAAGGAAATAAAAATTAAATAAAAATAACTGTTTATTTTACAGTCAAATGGTATTGGTAAAATGAATGGTATGTTCTTGCTCTTGTGAATGGTGTAAGGGGTGCATGCGTGTGTGTGTATCCGATATCCATATATTGTTCAATAGTTATATTGTTAAAATTGTCACGAAAGAAACTAACTAATGGGTATTAACTTCAAGAATTGTCAATGCGTTCAAAAACATAATTCATGCCCCACCTACATGGCGCTGCCGATTCTATAAACATAGTATGTTAACCTTTCTAGATCTATGCAATTACATGATTTAGCTAATTTATCTGAAACATAACCCAGTACAATACGTCAAAATCCATGCGCTCAGTGTTCTGAACCTAAATTGTGTAACATTATCCAATACCACTTCTAGAACCATGTCATGCCAAGAAGGGGAATCGGAGCTATAAAAACAACATGCTTATGTCCGAACCTTGGCATCATTGTATTTCCTTGAAAGATAATCTTCTCGACTTTCTTCACTAATCACTTATTATGAAAATAAAACTTAAATAGTGAATGTTTAAAAAAAAATGTCTTCCAAGTAAAACTGTACATCTTCGGACAAATATTCAACTTAATAATCGAATGATATTAAATATTCTTATGCTACAAAAATTCAAAGTTTGTTTATACACGTCACTTTAATTATCAGCTTAGTGACTACATGTATGTAATTATCTTAAGGTACATGTTTGGCTTGTTTTAAACGTTGTCTCAATTATTGTCTTCATTTCAAAAGTTATGAAATCGCATTAAAACTTTCAATGTCATTGGTTCTCAGTTCGACTGTACGATGAATGGCGTTAATTAAACAATTGCTGATAATTGAATATCAGTAAATTCACTTAGAATAACATTCATTGTTTGATTCAAGAATACTTTCTACATTCGGCAAGAATAATCCGAGATTTAGCTTTTACTTTCGCCAATCTATTTTTATACATGTCATTTAACATAAGTTACGCGTTGTTTGTACCTAGAGATTAGTGTTTTAGTTAAGTCTTGAGCAATCCGGGATAAGACTGTTGACCTTTTGAAATGAGAAGAAGCAATTAAGCATTGCAAAACTTAAGTCGCAAACGCGGTTATTTTAAATTTAACATGTCCTTAATGAAGTAAATGTCGACACACTGCACCGATAAGCAAGTACGTCGCTGCACATGAGTTGAATATTTGATGTGATTAACCGTCTTACAAAATAATCGTAGTAGATTAAAGAGATGAAAGCCACCAGAAGCGAAGAAGAAATTTGTCATTTGAAAGTTCGTATGAAGATTAAACCTAGCTTATATGCATGTATTGTGCTACATGATAACTTCAGACATTTGTTTTCACACCGAGATATAGTGATTCGAATGAAGTAAATGATACTTGTATTGCATGTTCATTGAACAGCCATATCTTGATTAACACCAATATTGTATTATTTATTTGTTGAATTACATAGTCATTATTTTCCATTATAGTACAGATCTATCAAGTATAGTACAGATCTATCTCTACGCGCGATGAGCATACTAAGGATAACAAGTGACATTCGCCGAATGAAATAACATTGGGCCTAGTGTTTTCAGTCTAAGAAGTACTTTATATTCTATATTTTGAAAAAAAGCAACCACATAATTTAATAATAATAATTATTTTTATTATAGTGAATAATAATAATAATTATTTATAATAAATATATAACGTTCTTCTGCCTGCAATAATTGAAACAAAAACCATACAACAAAATGCAGTGTTTCTAAAGATATTTCAAATTATTGCCAACAAAACCGCATTTTATACTACAACATAACCAATTTCTCTTAAACAGTTAGTTGGAATTGCGTTTCATTGACACATATGTATACACTCTGAATCACACATAGTGCCTGAATGAGACAAAACAACANAGGGTATTTCCTGTGTCCCTTTTTGGGAGAAACGGATGTTTTTGGAGTAACAGATGACTGATTTGCGTCAGAATAAATAGACGATGCGTCGGGCTCTATATTTAAATCGGAACGAACGGAATTAACAGATTTTGATTGCGATCGTATGTCGGAATTAGCCGAACTAGTCTCTGAATGTACGTTTTCAGTTCTGGTCACCGCCAAGAGTGGAAACCCGCGGGAATTGTGAGGACGCTTTCCCGACGTGTTCCGCTCCTTATTTCTCGCGATGTTACTCGAGAACGGAACAATCCTGAGAACGGTTGGCTGCCATTTGTCGGTCATCAGAAGTACGGAATTCATTTTGTTTACTAACTAAGCCTATAAGTAGGTGAAGAGGACTATGATCTAATGGTGAACTAAAATAACTAGCACTACTAACGGGATGCGGGAGTCGCGGAATGATGGATTATTCAGGATGTCATTGTCAGGAATGTCATGCACTACAATTAACTTGATACACTACAATTTTAATGGCGATTGTTTCCAGCTATAGCTCACATTTAAAGCACTAATGATATGTTATGTCCGCCATGTTTAGTTTAAGATTTTTACTGACAAAGGATATCGGTTGTTTGAACAATGCGTCAAAAATATCCTTGACTGAAACTTATCCATATATTCGGATTTTATACACGTGTTTGAAAGTCTTCAATGTAATTTCTTATAATAAAAAACTGCCATATAATAATTCAAAATTTTGAATGTATTAACAATCTTGGTTTACACCATCGACAATTTTAATATCGTTTATTTCTTACTTAATTCCACATTTTGATTAGCACGTAGCACTTAAAATCTTCTTTTTTGAAGCAGCCAATTCCACCGCCATTTTGTGACCTCGGGGAACCCCACAATTTTTGCATCTTGACCTGAAAGTACAAACAACAAAATGTTAAATATTGTACTTATTTTATTATTTTACGTTCAGCTTTTATTCCTCATTCGTCGAAAAAAAATCGTTTTCATAATATATGCACCGTGTATTGTTAAGTTGTAATTAATAATACGCACCAAATAGATAGTTGACATTTAAGTATTACGCTCCGTATTGGGTGCATATTTTATTTTTTCAATGTCGTCTGTTTTTGTTTATTACTTAATTAATTGTAAAAGCACTAAGTGTCTAATTAAAGCTCAGTTTTGAGGTTATTCTTCCTTCCATTTGCATAAAGATCTTGCATGGCTTCAGATATTTATAACGAAATATTAGACTCGCTAGAAAGTAGTAACCACTACTGCATTATTTTTCTATTTATCTGTATGTTTTCAGCTGTATTCGATAATGACAAACATGCCATTATACAAACCAACAACCAATCATTTAGTCTGACATTAACCAGTCAAAAGGCGAACCAAGATAACGAACACTTATAAACTAAATAAAACAAACCGACCGATCTTAACCAATAACCAAACACCAAAACAACGAACAACCAAACGTCCTAAAACAACTAACCAACTAAACAAACGACCAACAATCGAATCGAACGATCACATAACCTGTCAAATAAACCAGAAATACAGTCAACTAACCAACAAAGTCACCAACTAATGCATAAACTAACAGATCGACAAAATAACCAGTAAGAGGACATTCAACTCACAAATTAACCAGGTAAACAGTAAGCCAATTATCTGACCAGACAACAAAACCATAATAGCTAACAAACCAAATCAACCAGCGACTTCAATATAGCGAGAAGTAACTAAAGTGAGTAAAAAGGACGAATGAATGCCAAGTCAAAGTACATGCACATTCAAATATGTATGAGATGGGGGTATTGAACGGACATTTTAAGTTTCAGATAGTTATTTATGAATAATATTTTGAATTAAATATATCTTAAGTAACCACTGGGAGCTGACGAGGTCAAAGCGTAGTCCGTTTCTCTACGACGTCGGGTATATTTTTTACTACGAAACATTGTGTCAATACACATGCCATCGAAGTACAGATTGGTGTACTTCGTTGAGTAACCTATACATTATATGTGTAGTTCGTTGCACAACCAATACATACTATGTGCAAAACCTATACATAAAGCGAATTGTAATTTCCTTCGAAACAAAGCATCTGAATGATTAAAATATTTATTCTTAACCTGTTAAGTACTTTAACATGTTTAATGTACAGTGTATCAAAGTAATATGTAGTTTCATTTAAGTTACGTTACTATAATTGGCTATTTTAACAGAATAACCAACTTATGCTTTACTTCAAATCAATATATTTCGATTTTAGCTCAAAATCAATGTACAGGTTGCAATTACGCGCATTTGTAATTAGTTTGTTATTTAAAATAAGTACCTACCATTACTGGATGTTCCGTTCTCTAATCCATAAATACCAGAAAAGATGAAACTCGCCTGATTAAGTAGTGTATTGACACAATGTTTCGTAGTAAAACATATAGCCGACGTCGTAGAGAAACGGACTACGTTTTGACCTCGTCAGCCCCCAGTGGTAACTGCATTAATTTTAATCTGA
The DNA here is from genome assembly GCA_007657795.1 of Dreissena rostriformis. Lineage (NCBI taxonomy): Eukaryota > Metazoa > Mollusca > Bivalvia > Myida > Dreissenidae > Dreissena > Dreissena rostriformis. The sequence continues at coordinate 163,916 of VMBQ01000777.1, forward strand.
GCGGCCGTTAAGACCCATTTTTAATTCGTTTTGTCTGAATTAATTTGCGTACAAATCTAACGGTCTCAGTTTATTCTATGAACATTGGCCGTTATTTGAGACATTTGCCGCCAATATGAATAAAATGTACATCGTAGGAAGATTACTTTTTTGGTACAAATATTTGACATGATAAATTTGCTAGTTAATAGGATAGGACAGTGCCAACCTTTTTGAATTAATAAACTTGCAATTAATTGATTATAATTCCACGAGTATTTCTGTGCTACTAAATAAGATGGATACATGAAAAACGATGTTAATATATACATTTTTATTCATACAGTACAAATAAACAAACCAGATTTCGTTCGTTTATGTACCTATGCCTACGCCTATTGCTTTCAGAAACAACGCCAAATAAACATGTGACATTTAATTAATTAATTCCTTCTTTTTAAATGTACTATGCTTATTCCATATTTAAATTTGTTGTTTATCTTACAAACGTACCGAATGAGACACACGGACATTTTCAGGTTGTTCTAATACAGGTCAATTATTACTATCGATATAAAATATCTATGCAATTGATGATACCTTCATTAATCCGGAAGTACACGCATTGCTCCTAAATCCAAAATTATAACATTCACTAACGAATACACATACGGTCTTCTACCATTTGGTTTACGGACGGTTAAAAAATCGTCATGTTATCTCAAAAGCATACCCTCATGTAAACGAATTCCTTTAAACACGGATATCACTTGACACGCAGCAAACATTCTCTAAACGATCTTAACTTGATTTTTATAATCCAACCATTCAAATATTTGCTTAAGCTTAACGCTTGATGGAATGCACTACACCGAGTACTTCATAGACGCTGTTACATGAGTTGTGTCATTTGATGAAACAGACCATGTGTTCGCGCCAATATCACTTATCAATCCATTGTTCGAACATACTTGAGTTCGTTCTCAGCGGTTTAGTGCTTGAAAAAAAACGAATACCATCATTCAAAATTCAAGTTATTGGTCCTATATCGATCATGTGAACATAATCTATAAACGTATAATTTCTTAAACTTACTCACGGCAAAACAATGAAAGCGCCTATGCGCTTATACGCGAACAATGCAAAACAATATATTGGTATATATTTATTTGTCAAAAAACGCTGAAACGTTGTGGATTTAACATTAACAATATTCTCAAATATTTCATAAAAGTTATTTTTACAAGACGTTTGTTTTGAAAAGTATACATCATGTATTTAAAATGCATAAATTGTACTTTATTTACTTAGCACTGTCCATATTCGGTTTATTATATAAACACCTGGCGATTTAAGACGAACTTGAGTTTGATAAGAAAGATGAGAAAAATTGATAGTTATATATATACCTTCTAGTTTCGGCTGTTTCCAAAATTATTTTTATCAATTTTGGCAAATTGAATATAATTTAAATTATTCTATCGAAGTTTTTTTTAACGTCATAAAGATGTTTTAGCAAAGGGGAAGTCCGCGTTTGTTCGTTAAAGTAGTAAAATCTCCTATATTCATGAGGTTGTTTTTTTTCCAGTAAACCTGACCGACCCAAGATTTTTGTGTCGACCCAAACTTGTTATGGTATTCAAGGGTGTGTTTTCCATCAGTAATGCTTAATTCAGGAAAATTACTATACAATGTGCCATCATTCGATTATATTACCTACATTTAGTTCAAATCATTTAACGGAAACTACAGAAAGAATGTTAAGTAGTGATTTGGAAGATTTATGAATGTCATTACATATTCTTAATTAATTGTGATTCTTTTAAGATTTTTACGAGAAAACAGATTTTAACCGAACTATCTTAACTATTTTTGGGCGATTTCATTTGAAAAAATACACCTTTGTTTTGGTTTAAGGAATATATGTTTTCAATCTGCTTTACCATATCCTTTTGAAAACGTCGAAAAACAAAAATAAAAATTGTGAAACATTTACTATTTCGAGAATGCTCCAAAAGAAATATTTCTTTATGCTAATAAATCGTATGTGCATCCAAAGAGCAAATGCAAAAGAGCAGAGAGACGACATTTGCCGATTATTTGAACGTCAGATTGCGGCAATAATATCTAAAACACTATTCTAGAAAATCAGTGCTCTTAAGCTATAATAAGGTAAACACAATCCACAACCGATCCCACATAAGCTTTTCTATCATGACAACTTGTCGAGAAGTGCTCGTAAGTTAAATCTGATAATTCGAAAATAAATTTAAATGGCGCTTATGTGTAAATGGTTGTCAAAATATTTATTTTGAAGTAATCGATCGGTCAATCCATTTATCACCTGTCATGGGCAATAATGGGTGAAGTCATGAAAAACTTTCAACAAACAAGAGATAAAACATGGTTGCTTTTGCCAATCGAAGACCGGACATAATGGTAATTATTTAAATATTGATCATTGTAGAGTTGAATCCCATCATTCAACTTGATCCGCTCTATACCTTTGTTGTCCTGATAAAAATCGATTGTCGTTTTCAATATCTTTAAAAATTATTTTTTTAGTTCCGAAATTAAGTATTAATATATGTACATGTATTGATCTTCATAATATTCGTTAGTGTACTCCTGCATATAGTTTTTATGTTAACCAAATGCCAAATTTAAATATTTTGCAATCTATGAACCCAGATTGTTTTATATACAACTCACGACCTGTTCAAATCACGAATTATAGTGGCATTATTTTAAAGTGTGCCTTATCATTTCAAGCAATTCACCAAATTGCATTTAGAAAAATTGATATTGAATGTGAAGTTTTTTTAATTGACTTCTACGTGTCATAAGTTTACAATGTGACATGTATAATACCCAGTATATGGCAGGATATGTGGTTATGATTTCTGATGCAAATATGATAATGGTATCTCAAACGTGCAGGAATATCGTTTTTATAAAAGATTCCTATTCGCAATTTACATCAAACATAAATATCTGTCTAATCTGTGCCATGATGATGTTTGTATTCAAAGAATAAAATGTTATACCCTATACTCGCTAGAGAAGTAGCTCTACCTCAAACTCTCATACCTTTATATTGTTTGTCTCAGACAACCTTGGCAAAGCTTTGCACTGCATTTGGCAAAAGAGATCCTTAAAATGCTGCCTGATTTTAAAACGGATTCCGCCCAAATGTTTCCTATAGCAAACATCAGACTTGCAGATATATAATCTGATTCTTCAAAATGTTCAGTCTTTAGCAATAATATTCAGTGATTCCACTTCAGGTTATCTGTCAGGACAACCTGTAGCGAACAATTGTTAAGTTGAATCTTACAATAAACATGAATTGTGGTTATATGAAAACGATTGGATAAATGGATATGGATAGAAAAACTAACAAAATGAAAAGTATTCCAAAGTAGTCCAACAACAAATAATCGAAAACATTGTGCCTAAAAGTGTTATTTCCTTTCGTTTTATAAGCAATATCTCTGTACGCTTCATTTGATCCGAATAATTACTAACTAAAGGTTAAATAGCCTAAAGTCAACACATTTAAGTTTCAACGCATACAAAATAAGACTGGGGTCAAATCGAGGCTACGTTTGACAAGAAATTGGCATTATTAGATAGTATTTCCCCGTAAAATAGACGTAACCTTGTGCTTCAAAAGCCAAGAAATTACTGTGATAATTAATCCGTTTCTTAGATAGAATCAGCAATTATGTATTATTGATAATGAAATGTGCATTATAATATACTATGCATACGCATGTCAAGTCATGTATTTAAAAAAGTTTACTTTACATGATTTCTGCATTATGTTACAGTACTTTACGATTTTTCTGTAGAATTGGTTTACCCTGAGGTGTTGAATCATGTGGCATTTAGAAAGAAGGACCAGAAGTTGGTGTTTTAGGACTTGGTTACTCGATGTCGTCTTAATAATCGATTGAAATGGACATCTCTCGGTCAACATACACAAGATTAATCATTTTAGCTCACCGTTAATATGTCCACGTATGCACTTATTAAAATTAAACCAATCATGTATATTGTCATTGCCTTACTTGCTGGTACTCTAAGCTCATTATAATGCATGTAAATTGAAATTCAAGCTGAAGCAAGTAGGAAAAAATCTTATTACATCACTAAGTCCTTGATTTATGGTCCATGACTCATTGCAAGCGGATACAGATTCAAAACACTATAAACACCATTAAGCACTGTCTGCATTTGCTTTGACAAGTATATGAATCTGCGTCTTTAAATGTTATCATTAACTTTACATTAAATCATTTAAAATCAAATTGCTTGACACGAACACGCTTATAAAGAACCAAACGATTTGTCAACTCTTCTCTGACCGTGATTAGAGGACATTTGCACGAAAAGCTTTTCGTGCGGTAAAATAACACTGCCTTTTGTGTGCACACGTTAATAAATTTCAGATTAATATACCAAAAACATGTTTGTCTCTTAACAACTTTACAAGTTATTTATTTTTCCTAACGTTATATATCAATTTGTTAGGTGATTAAATTGCCATCGTTGTAAATTGAAGATAACGCAGTAATTCTTTAATATACGGGAGGTTGGAACACTTGGTAAACAAACACGGACGTGTGAAAACGTTTCATTTTCTGCACATGCGATTCTGTAATGGTGATTTAACAAGGAGGAAAATAAATTAGATTGTTATAAATTTTGACAGTTTGTTTGTTAACACGCTCAGGATAAGAAGTCGTATATTTTACGCAAATACTTATTTGTTGGGGTAGCACCCTGGTCTCTTTGCCGACGATTAAGTAAAGAAACGTAATGTTCTAACCACGGAGAAAATTGTTTTACCGTCTAGTTGAACAATTCGTAAAACAACTTACTCGGGCATTAAAATGTGTTTGTTGCCAAGAACCGGGCCGCCACTTATTTTGGTGCCGACCCTAAACTTTTGGTATTCCAGAGTTTTCGATCATTCATCGCTGCCTTCGATCATATTCGAAAATTTGACGTTTAAATATAAAGAAAGATATGTTGCAAAGAGATAAGGATGATTTCTGTATTTTAACATACAAATTAATTTGGAAAGAAACCTGTATATAGTAAAAAAAAACGCTTTACGAAAAACGAATTTTGGCCGATTTTATTACCCTATTTTTGGAGATGTTTGTGGACCAAAAATGACTTTCTTTGGTCTCACAGTTTAATAAATCTCGCATGCGCATTAATAACATTAGTGCATTCTTATTACAAATGCGCGACTGTCCTTAACTGGATCAGACAGTGTTTTAGGAGAAAGACGAGCCTCTATATACATAATTGGTATGTATAGTAAATGAATGTCACTGTGAAGTAGAAGACGCGTGTCTCTAAACTTGAAAGAATTCATAATTGTGCAATTATACGGTAACAATCCAATTATATGTTATCACCTGGGCTAATAGAACCATTAAAAACATTGCACTGAAACCACAGACGAATACAATTTGAAGATATAATTCGCGTATAATTAATTCTAACATTATTCGAGTTGACATATGCTATATATAATATAGTCTATAGTCTATAGTCTATATATTAACAAAGAACAAAATAAGCGCGATCAGAGACCAATAAACAATGCAAAAAAAAGGATGTCCTGGACATGGGCGCATTGCAGTAAAAACAATCATTGAAATTCCACAAATATATGTCAGATCGTGTTAGCATAAAATAAGTTTCGCATTATCATTATATATAGGTTAGTATAGAACGCTTTGTGTTTTATAAAACAATTTGTTATAAGTCTGTAAATGCAATTCAATCCTTGATCTTAGAAAGTTAACTGGAATTACATTAATTATATGCTTTCCGGTAGTTTATAGAGAAATATCAGTGAAATAAAAATTGTATTTAAAACTTGTATTTAAAACTGGTATTTTTTACGAAATGACGTCATTTTTTGGGCGAAATGACGTCATTATTCAAGCGAAATTTTCCAGTTAAACTCTTTACAATGTAAATAAACGGTGAAAAAAAAACATAAAATAAAAAGAAAATTAGTTGGAATATCGATTTTAATTCACTCGTGATCATAGAAACTATATATTTTTCTATGCGCCACTCGTGAAAATACTATTATCTATGATCACTCGAGAAATAAAATCGATATTCCACCGTATCCAACAAATATCCTCTATGTATTAGTCTGCTGATATAGTCGTTTCTGTCAATATGTTTATTGTTCTTACTTCAATGGTCATTTCAAACAGTAGTGGTCAATTCGCTCTTGCTCAAATATAAACAAAATAGAACTTCATCTGCCCAAGCAGGTGCACAATCTTATTAAAGCATGGGTCATTTATTAATGGTAAGGAACCATATACCAAACAGTATGACACAAAACACATGTAATGTACACGATACTCAAATATGTACTAGTACATAACAAACACACAAAATAGATGAGAACTGGAGTCACGCATTGGAACGGTCAATGCAAACATGGGTTTAACCCACTTTTTAGGAGCTCCAAACCTTACACTTGGCCCACATTATTCACAAAGCATTAAATTGGTTAACTCTTGCAAATAAGTGTGACCAGATAAAGGCGAAACAATAACCGGACATTTACATACACAAAATCACTAATTTGTTTAAATGGGTTAAACTTGTCTAGTTATGTACGGGTTAAATTTGGTAAGATTGACGACGGTTGGACTATAAATAGCACACGACTGAAACATATGAGAAATATAAGAAAAAGCAAACACTAAACCATACACGTTTTAAAACTCTTGCTTATTCAAGAATATGACGACATAAACAAATATTTACACGCACAAGTCCACCAAAATCCGTTCATGGAATTATCAAACCGATACCTTCAAAACTACAAACAAAACACACAAATACCTGATAAACAGTACTTGTGTTGTTACTTTTGTCTCATACAGTACGAATTCCTTCTTTGGAAATAAAAATGAATCTAATATAAAAAGTGGAAACTTATGTCGTCATTTAAATTTCAGACATTCAAATGTTTGTTCTCTAAATATTGGAATCGATTATTATTTGCTATGTTACTACATATGATAAATACAAATTATAAATACATTTTACCTTGAGCTTACATTTCCAAAAACATACACAAACAAATCAAACAAACGTTTTGCTTTTCCCACAACCGAAATATGAATTAAACTAAAATTTCGGCCTACATAATTGCGTATTAAACTCTATCCAGTTCTATTGATATCGCACTTAAGTTTAATTTGTGAATTCTTCTTTTCGAAATGAACAGTAAAACGTTTTGCCAATCAAAGAATGCAATAGAAATCAGATATCACAGTTATATAAATCAATCAATTTAGTTATCGAACTGCTATTGGGGACGAGATTTGCTCGCACGTGTGATTTGAAAAGAAACGAAGCGACTTATCATAGTTTGCTTGTAGCAATCTTGTATCGATAAGCATTGGCGAGTAAATAAATATGTAAAAACTCGCTACCTTTTCAACTATCGTAGTTAGTTTAAATGACGATGTAACATACACAAATATTTGTTTATGCAAATGTATACAATACAAATAAATACATCTATATAAAATAAAATAATACTAAAAAAAACACATACGACTTGTAATAACAAACACTAGCGGACATATGTTTGTTACTTAATACTTATTAATTATTGTATTATTATTTATTAGCAAAATTAAATTTTCGGGATATTGAATATGAACTGTTGATATATTAACGAAAAATCTAAAACTTTTGCGGGACATGCATTGCTTTTCAATAACAGCGCAACTATAATGGTTATAATCATTCTTGAAACATTTAAATGTAGCACTACGATATCCTTTGTTCATTTGAATAAATAAAATAACGTGCATATTTTTACGTACCAATAAAATATAATATATAGTAACAATCAAATATAAGATATTTTACTATGCATATTAAATACATATTGTGTATTTTTCATTGAACATTGAAATGAACATTGCAGAAAAAGGGTCGATATTGCTTATATTCGTCCATATCCGCACTTTTCGGTCATATCCGCGGATATGAGTCATATACGCATTTTAGACGGACCGCTTTTTACCCGGGATACTCGTGATACCTTCCCGAATGGGAGACAACTTCTTAATTACGAAAATCCCGAATGTGTGTACATAAGTTTAAACCTATTTACTTTAGCTCGATTGCATCGAAAGCCGAAGGCTTATTGAAACGCCCTCGAGTCCGTTTCCTGGGTAGAACAAGTATTTGGTGTCTTTGTACTTGTCTAGAGAACGCTCCCACATCGGGGATCGAACCGTGACACCCCGGTCGCAAGGCGGACAACATATACACTACGCCACGGCGACCGATTGCGTACATTATAACAGTATACTTAAGATTCAATTGGTATTTATTATATACTGGTACCGTTAGCTTCTGATTATGTTTAAATTCAAACATGCAAACCCCAAACAATTGCCAATTAGCGATAATCTCAGGTACATTTTATGACATCCTCAACGGTCAACTGCATTGCATATTAACACTTGAAAGTGGCATTGTGTTCGAGGATTGCAATAGTTTTATGATACTCTTTACAAATATGTAACTATCAAACGCGAAATGCATTATATAAATCGATTTGCTTATACAATTGCGCAATAAATTGATCAAATTATCGACAATACACGAGATTCATATTAGCTTAATTATTTTAGCGAAATATATATTAGTCAAAGTTGTGCAAAACCTTTGTTTAAAAGATGAAATAGAGTTAAAGTCCAACATTTTGAATATTGTATCCATTGTTCATTCGAATATCTTCTAATGTACATCATTTACAAGATATTTTATTTATTTTAGCTACTTGCACATGGATGAAACCAACCGAGAACGCTTCTTCTTTATGTTTGAGTCATGGAGGAACTTAGGGAAGACTTTTCTTTTAAACGACATCACAATGATACCATTAATTTCATGTCAAAAGTTGCGTTCTCGAATTAAATTTTATTAAGCGTAAATCAATTTATTGAATATGCATTTTACAAAATTGACACTCATAAAAAGTGTTTTAAATAAGTTTATGGCAAGCAATACTTCGGTCGATTTATATCCTTTTCGAGAATCATCCCGTTACATAGTTTATGGCTATGAGATGGATTTCAATTAAGTCTCAAAAGCCAAGCCTTCAATCCAAATTACTAAAGAAGTAATACAAATGTTAAATATTACTTTTGAAAGTATAGATTGCAAAATACGGATAGCTTATACTGAAATCTATTTATGTCGACTGATGCACAAATGTGTTGGTAATACTAAAATTTATAAATGCATGTTACAAGTTTATCCGAATTAACACGTCTAAACAGAAAACTACACTGGTGTTATTATTATTATTATTATTATTATTATTATTATTATTATTATTATTTTTATTATTAGTATTATTATTATTATTATTATTATTATTATTATTATTATTATTATTAATTATCTCATCTTAATATTTATATAATCACAATTAAAGTATTTTATGGTTTTTTGTCAGCAAGGCATAATTTATGGAAAGATTTTGCTTAACAATAATGAAACATACCAGACATGTCATTGAAGTTAATCGCAATCTAAAGTTATTGGTATTCTATCAAAACGGGGACCCTGTTTGAAGCTTTATCCAAAGAACTTATCAACCCTTTAGTACGCGATGAATTACATTGGTTTATACTTCTGAATAGCTGAAAGAAAAATCAAATGTTGATTATCGCAAACAGTTGGAAGGTGCATTTAACTTACGAAGGCCGTTGATTTTATCGAAAGACATGTGGTTGATCTGGCTTGGGAAGGCGTAGAAATTTCATTGTTATAAGCTTATTTTACTATCGCAACTAAAAAGAGTAATATTGACACTATTAAAACTGATTTCCCGTAAGTTTTATTCAATAGTATAAACTACAATAGCCGTTTTAATATTTAAAATAAGTTCGTTTTTCTATATTCATATAATTACAATTAAAGTAGTTAATGGTTCTGTGTCGATAAAGCATAACTTAAGGGGAAAATGTGCTTAACAATTAAGAAAATAAAGAGGTATATTGCACTTGAAATTAATTTGTATTCTGTCAAAATGGATACCCTCTATTAAGCTGAAATAAACTATTAAATCTAAATCTAATCCGAAAAGCTTATCAATATTTGGGTACGCGACAAATTACTTTGGTTGAGACGTTTGAATAGCTGAAAGGAAAATTAAATATTGTCTATCGAAAACAGAATGGAAGGTGCATTTAACTTACGAAGGCCGTTTATAATATAATCGTAATACTTGTGGTTTGTATTGCGTGGGAAGGCGTAGAAATAACGTAGCATTTTTGCTTTTTTCGATTTGTTAACACAATATTTTTATATTCACCTATTAAATGCGTTTTTATAGAGTGTCAGCTCAAAGCAATTATGACGAATCTTTATATGAAAAACAAATATAATGAAAGTATGGTCGTTATTTGAATGTCATAATTCAATTGTCATATTATGTTCAAAGAAGGCTCAAAATCAATGTCGGCTGTAAAAAGAACAAATTCGATGTGATATGGCATTTTGTGAACAAAAATTGTTCTTTTTTTTTTCTTTCCTTCTTCGTGTTAAACAATCTACTCCCTAATTGTTATGACTTTGGCAATGGACCTGTGTTCCCGTGTATGACAAATCTTGAACTAACCATACTGAGACTTAACAAAAAGTTTCCCACATTCCAGCGGTAAGCGAATGATTATATTTAAAGGGTGCAACAATCAACAGTTATTTTCTTGATTGGAAATGCTAATGGTAGCTGGAACGTAAGACAATAGTGAACACACGGGTACACAAAAGGTCATTGTAAGGTGTTATAATATGGCAAATCGGTATATACATATGTGGAGCGGTAGTGTTACATTCGGTTGATCTACTTTATTTGGGAATAAAACTTTTTTATGACTACTAGATTGTCTATCAAACAAATCTGAAGGATATCAGTAACATTCCTATTATTTTCCAATGCATGTAAGCCATATTAAAATTAATTTAGTATATTACGGTATTCAGTCCATATATCTCTCACTAGGGTTAGGGTTAGGGTTAGGGTTAGGGTTAGGGTTAGTACAGCACAGAAATAATAAACAAATGTAACAACAATTGCAAGTTTAAGGCACATAAGTACGAACATACCTTCTTTAAAGCAAGCGGATTAAACTCATCTCGTTAATGTTGATGAAAGAAAATGGAACAATCTAGCAGTTCTCTCTATTTCGACCCATAACATGTTTCCTTTGTAGACCAGATGATAATATATATATATATTATATATTTATTTATTTTATTTCTGTATTTATATAAGTACAAAAAAACATGCAGCCATCTGATCTATTATATCTTAAATTCTGCGCATGCCATTAAGTTTTTTTTAGATGAAACATGAGTTTATAAATGCATGTGCCCAATGCTGGTCTGTTTTATGTCTACTTTATTTTTAATCCTACGTTTTTCGTTTATATTACACTTATATTATGCTATCTTAAAAGGACTTGTTCACAGATTTTGGCAAGTTTTGAATTTTGTCATTAAATGCTTTATATTGATAAATGTAAACTTCTGAACGAAAGAGGTCCAGTATAAAACAAACATACAATTAAAGAAAGTAAAACAAAACATTACCTCATCTGACTCGAACCACTGACCTTTGGAGAAAATCATATTGTCCAAAATATAACGATAACAATCAGAACTCTTAAAATTGTTCAATCGTTTCGCGTTTGTAAAGCTTTATTATTTTATCAATTTCATACGAGAATTATTCGTTAACGAAACTGAATTTTCAGTGTGAGTCTCACTCATTAGTCTTTTTTTCATCACTGATGTACATTGCTCATTTATTTTTTGAATCTGTAACAAAAAGTTGGAAAATTCTTATTTTGACAATCTGTAAACAAGTCCTTTTAATATAAATAAACATTAAATAAAAAAATATGTATAGCTTTTCTTTAAGATTTAATTAATTTTTCTATATTCGCTGCATTTGTTACACATGTTCAGTTCAAGCTTTGGTTTGATTGTCGTTTTTAAAATGGCTTCGTATGAAGGGGTTTTACAAATTGTTTTGTATATCGAATTATAAACCTGTGGACCGCTCATGCATCGGTGCACATGGTAACCGTAGAACTAATGTATCATTCGAGTTTTTTTTATGATAAAGGTTCGAAGTTTAAGAGTTTTTTATAGTTAGTTTTCGAATAATTTGTTTGTCAGCTCTGTTTGTAATCTCTTAACAGGTATCCATCAATAAGCCCGCAACTGACATCAACATGTACAGCATTGCCATATCCTTCAAGTTTTGCAGTCAGTCAGTACTTCCAATCAATCATCGTGAAAAGCAAAAGGCAGAACTAATATGATACAAAAGTTTTCGTTTGATCTTCTATCGATGGTCGTATCTGATGTAACTGATCCTCGATACACATAGCATTTCCTGAATCTCTGACTCGCTAACTGGGTCCCAATTGGGTTGCGATTGATTTCTATGAATGTTCTGGAAGATCTCGAGACAGACTTGGCAACCGAGACATTTTATTCAGTGTTGATGCCGTTTTGTTGTTTTTTCCAAAAAAAAATTAAAGTATTGCGTTGATCATATAAATGTTGAGAGACATTTGAAGTCCATGCACATTGGTATTACATTTTTTTGTTTAATTCTATTATTTTTCATCGTATTTGGTATTATGCGCATTAGCAAACACATAGTGAATGTGTGTTTTATGTTGACACGTAATAATTAAAATTATAAAATGTATATCTGATAGCTAGTTAAGATATTTAAAAAACATACTTGACGAAACATGTTTATGAGCATATTGAGTGTATCAGCTAAATAAATAAATAAAGATTTGTTGAAAACGTTACAAGTTACAATAAATCACGTTGTGTACATTATCTGCGGGTTTAATTTTTCAAAAAAATACTTATTCCTTTACATAGCGCATTGATGCAAATATACTGCATACACGGCTGAGTTACAGTAAGCTTGCATTCAAACAAATATCTGTTATGTTTTATTTCTTTTTGAATTAGAACATGTCATGACAATCCAAATTTTTCCAAAATACGTGTGATTATGGCTCATTGTTTGCAGTTCAAACAGACATATAGTTTGTCAATCAGCCGTAAAGAAAAATACGGCCCAACTGGGATATGCAGAGTCAAATATTTACAAATCCACACCTATGGATATGTTTTTGTTACAGAGACGGAAATGACGCTTAGGGATCAATTTCCATCTGTTGACGTATGCACAATGCAGCGGCACCGGCACAATGAAGATGTTTCAACACAAATGCCTCTCTTAAGCATGTTCAGCTGCAAGTTGCTATATCAACGGAGAACTTATGGTCACATGTTCGTATTGACAAAAAAGCACGACGTTAAAAAAGAAGAGCAGTTGAATGCAAAACTTGGTTGATATTTTATATAACTGAGAAATCCCTGACCTTTATCATTATAAAATGGTGTCTTGATTAGTATTGATTGTGTATGCCTAATTGGAAAATAATCGTGAAGGAAATAAAAATTAAATAAAAATAACTGTTTATTTAACAGTCAAATGGTATTGGTAAAATGAATGGTATGTTCTTTCTCTTGTGAATGGTGTAAGGGGTGCATACGTGTGTGTGTATCCGATATCCATATATTGTTCAATAGTTTTATCGTTATAATTTTGACGAAAGAAACTAATTAAAGGGTATTAACTTCTAGAATTACAAATGCGTGCAAAAACATAATTCATGCCCCACATACTTGGCGGTGCCGATTCTATAAACATAGTATGTTAATCTTTCTAGATCTATGGCAATAACATAATTAAGCTAATTTATCTGAAACACAACCCAGTACAATACGTCACAATCCATTCGTTTAAGATTCTGAACCAAAATTGTGTAACATTATCCAATACCACATTTAGAACCATGTCACGCCAAGAAGGGGAATCGGAGCTATAGAAGGAAAATGCTTTTGTCCGAAACTTGGCATCATTGCATTTTCTTGAAAGATAATCTTCTCAACTTTCTTCACTAATCACTTATTATAAAATACAACTTAGATTGTTAATGTTTGAAAAAAAATGTGTTCTAAGTAAACCTGTACATCTTCGGACAAATATTCACCTTAATAATCAAATGATATTAAATATTATTATGCTACAAAAAAGGTACATGTTTGGCTTGTTTTAAACGGTGTCTCAGTTATTGTCTTCATTTTAAAGGTTATGTCATCGCATTTAAACTTTCAATGCCATTGGTTGTCATTTCGACTGTACGATGTATGGCGTAAATTAAACAATTGTTGATAATTGAATATCAGTAAATTCACTTAGAATAACATTCAGTGTTTGAAGCAAGAATACTTTCTAAATTTGGCAAGAATAATCTGAGATTTAGCTTTAACTTTCGCCGATCTATTTTAATACATGTCATTTAACATAAGCGACGCGTTGTTTGTACATAGAGATTAGTGTTTAAGTTAAGTCTAGAGCAATCCGGGATAAGACTGTTGACCTTTTGAAATGAGAAGAAGCAATTAACCATTGCAAAACTAAAGTCGCAAACGCGATTATTTTAAATTTAACATGTCCTTAATGAAGTAAATGTCGACACACTGCACCGATAAGCAAGTTCGTCGCTGCACATGAGTTGAATATTTGATGTGATTAACCGTCTTACAAAATAATCGTAGTAGATTATAGAGATGAAAGCCACCAGAAGCGAAGAAGAAAGTTGTCATTTGAAAGTTCGTATGAAGATTAAACCTAGCTTATATGCATGTATTGTGCTACATGATAACTTCAGACATTTGTTTTCACACCGAGAGATAGTGATTCGAATGAAGTAAATGATACTTGTATTGCATGTTCATTGAACAGCCATATCTTGATTAACACCAATATTGTATTATTTATTTGTTGAATTACATAGTCATTTTTTTCCATAATAGTACAGATCTATCAAGTATAGTACAGGTCCCGTGTTCACAAAACGATTTTGCAATCGAAAATCGATTTTAACTGACATCAATTTTCATTTTTGTCTATCAACTACAATTGAAATCCATTTTCAATGACAAGCAAAATCGATTATTGATTGCAATTAAAAGTTTTGTGAACACGGGCCTGATCTCTACGCGCGATGAGCATACAAAGGATAACAAGTGACATTCGCAGAATGAAATAACATTGGGCCTAGTGTTTTCAGTCTAAGAAGTACTTTATATTCTATATTTTGAAAACAAGCAACCACATAATTTAATAATAATAATTATTTTTATTATAGTGAATAATAATTTTTTATAATAAATATATAACGTTCTTCTGCCTGCAATAATTGAAACAAAAAACATACAACAAAATGCAGTGTTTCTAAAGATATGATTCTTTTCAAATTATTGTCAACAAAACCGCATTTTATACTACAACATAACCAATTTCTCTTAAACAGTAAGTTGGAATTGCGTTTCATTGACACATATGTATACACTCTGAATCACAAATAGTGCCTGAATGAGACAAAACAACAAATGAATATGCGACAATGTTTCATTGACACATATGTATACACTCTGAATCACAAATAGTGCCTGAATGAGACAAAACAACAAATGAATATGCGACAATTATCAACCATTGTTAGAGAAACTAGTCTCCGAGACTTTTTGGCGCACTTTCACAAACTTTCGCCATTTCCCACGTTTTGTTCGTGCAAATGCTGTAGTTTGGACTGTTCCGACCATTCAGGATACTCCGTCCTGATTGGTTGATTGCTATTATCTGCATTCACCTCAGCTGTTTCATTATTCCTGTCATGTTGAATGTCACTCATATAACTCGTAACTCGTGTTGTACTTTTCTCTTGTCTTAATGTAAGACGGACTATTTCTTGGGAATAAGTTTTCTTTGATTCCTGTGGAATGCTTATATGGGTGTGTTTCGGTCCTGGGACATTAACACGTGTAAAAGACGGCGCTGCAGATCCTTTCACGTGGTAGTTCCCTCTGCTATACTCATTTTTTAAAGTCATACCATGTTCTTTGTTATTAGGATCACTTTCACTCGTATGTTCCTCTATTGTAAGTGGTGTACCTTTCTTTGGTAAGGCTCCGAGCTCTTCATTTTTGGTGGAATTGTATGTAGCGGAAGAAGTTGAGCAAGTCTCGTCGTCAGGTGAATCTCGTCCCGAGTCTAAGACTACAGGTAATCGTATAGTATTTTTAGAGTGGCTGTTGCTATTCACAGCTACCTCTTTCACGTCGACCTTTGGCGGGGTTAAAGCGGCTCGGTTGAGCACGTGGCGGTGGAGAACTTGCGCAGTGCCGTTTTCGCGCGATCGACGACTGAAAATATTTCGCGGCGTTTCAACGGAAGAACCTCTAGGGCTAGGCACGTCGGATTTAACACGCAGTTTTTCAAATGCATGCGGAGTCACGCCCCTACCAGAAGACATGTTTTGCGATGCTTCGGGGGTCATAGCTAAAAACCTAATTAGTTTAAACTCCTTCATATGTCTTTGCTTTTCTGAATGACTGTCCCTTGAACTTCGCTCTTTCCGGGATCTCATGCTCATTGAGCTGTGTGTTTGAGATGCCTGATCTTTATGGCGTTTGTCATATGGCATATTTGGCGTGCTTTTGACTGACATGACGGAGACGCACCCGGGCGTTCGTCGCATCTGTTCCAAAGCCTGCGTGTCTGGTCTTTCGGTTTGCTTTATGTCCGAGTTCGACCTAGACAGCGACTTAACATGATCCTTTGAGTACACTTTCGTTGGAACTGGGGAGTTTGTCACAGATATTTCCGGCGGCTTTAGTTTTTCTTGATCTCGCACTTTCCCTGAGCCGATATCTTTTCGTTTCTCACTCAAAATCTTTTTCTGAATGTCCTTGGAAGTTTTGGCTTGCAAAAATGCAATGACCTGCTTCATATTCAGTTTATCAGGGTCATGGTCGTTTATTGGAGTCGTACTGCGAGGAAGCTGATTAACATTCAATTTAAATTTCTTTCTCCTATGCACTTGTTCAACATAATAACTATCGCGAATCCTCTGTAGCTCTAACTCCCCAGGGGTCAAGGGTACAGAGCGTCGGATGCCGTTCACCGGCGAGCAATGAGTCCGATAGTCGGGCAAAGTGCCGTAACTCGGCCTTGGAAGTTTCGTTCGCGTATTGTCCACGCGGGCTACCTTCTCTTTATTCTCGTCTTTATTTTCGGATGACGTAAACGATGACGTTGACGACAATTGGTCGTTTATATCCTGCACACTAAATTTAATAGCTTCTTTCATTTCTGAATGCACTTCAGGTATCTTCTTTTTAGGGTATTTCCTGTGTCCCTTTGTGGGAGAAACGGATGTTTTTAGAGTAACAGATGACTGATTTGCGTCAGAATAAACAGACGATGTGTCGGGCTCTATATTCAAATCGGAACGTACGGAATTAACAGATTTTGATTGCGATCGTATGTCGGAATTTGCCGAACTAGTCTCTGAATTTACGTTTTCAGTTCTGGTCACCGCCAAGAGTGGAAACCCGCGAGAATTGTGAGAACGCTTTCCCGACGTGTTTCGCTCCTTATTTCTTGCGATGTTACTCGAGAACGGAACAATCCTGAGAACGGTTGGTTGCCAGTTGTCGGTCATCAGAAGTACGGAATTCATTTTGTTTACTAACTAACCCTATGCGTAAGTGAAGAGGACTATGATCTAATGGTGAAATAAAATAACTAGCACTACTAACGCGATGCGGGAGTCGCGGAATGATGGATTATTCAGGATGTCATTGTCTGGAATGTCTTGCACTACAATTAACTTGATACACTACATTTTTAAAGGCGGTTGTTGCCAGCTATAGGTCACATTTAAATCACATATGACATGTTATGTCTGTCATGTTTATTTTTACATTTGTACTGACTAAGGATATCCGTTTCTTGGACAATTCGTCACAAAAGTTCCGTGACAGAAACGTATCCATATAATCCGAGTATGTACACGTGTGTCTATCAAGGGCGTTTTAAAGCTTTAATCATAAATGCGTTTTTAGTTCTAATAATCACATACATCTATGAAATACGCGAACAATTTGAATTTTATTCCAATCTTGGTTTACAAACTCGACACTTTAAAAATCGTTGTTTTCTGCCAGAATTCCACAGTTTGATTAGCACTAAACACTCGTTAAATTCCGTTTTGGGAAGAAGCCATTTCCACTGATATTGTGTGGCCTCGGTGTACACCAAATATTTTGCATCTTGACCTGAAAGTAGAAACAACACATGTTTAATCTCTTACTTATTACATCATCTATCGTTCAGCTTTCGTTACTCATTTTCAATTTTTCAACNTTATTTTTACTGGGTATGTCTACCAGGTAACTACCAGTTAACTATAAATAACGCAAGTAGATTGATCATCATCGTCACGTGGTAAACCCAGGAATGCCAATTGTGCATGCGTAGTGAATTGTATATATTTTATATATAAAATAATCAATCTACTTGCGTTATTTATAGTGTGTATATCGTTATGTCACCTATTTTCGCGATGTACTTTCGATTTCACGTCGCGAAATTTTATTACCGAATATACTGAAAATATTAACTTTTTTCAAGTAATGTAATATACCAGTCGTGATATTTTAATCAATATAAACTAATAATTGTAAAAAAAAAACGGTATTTTAGAACTTTTCTTTTTTTGTCATTCGTGGTTTACAGTCCCTTTAATCCACAAAATAACAAGTCAACAAAATAACCGGAAAGAAGACATTCAACACACAAATTGACCAACCGTCAGTAAGCTAATTATCTCATCAGACAACAAAACCCAACTAACAATCCAACAAAAATCAATGAGCTAAACAACCAACTATCCAACCAACCAATATAACTAACCAAAGAGACTTAAGTGATTTGAATGAAAAGAACAGAACAGAACAGAATATTACAGATGATCTACAGGGATATATTTGCTTGCAAGAAATTCAATAATAGTGTACGCTTGAGACAACAATAGCG
Organism: Dreissena rostriformis; assembly: GCA_007657795.1. Classification (NCBI taxonomy): domain Eukaryota; kingdom Metazoa; phylum Mollusca; class Bivalvia; order Myida; family Dreissenidae; genus Dreissena; species Dreissena rostriformis. The sequence goes on from VMBQ01000777.1 coordinate 182,973, forward strand.
ACATAATTAAAAAAGCAACAAAAAAGAATGTTTTTAATATTGTGTAAAGAACATATACATACATAGGACCATAACCAATCAAGAAGCCTAGGATATGCGAACCATTAGAGTACTACATGTATAAAGGCGACCAGATGTATAACTTTTTAAGCTGTATACATATATGTGTCTCTTAATCGAAATGCGTGTTATAGTATGTAGCAAACTGTTTTATAAGTGTTTTATTTTCGCTTTGCATTAGACGAATATATCTAAGCATACTATTCTTTACCAATATCGATGCATATGGGGCACTTAAGAACCAAATGGATTTCGTCTTCAAAATATTTTTGAGAGCAGAGGGTACATTTTCTATCCTGTCTTGGCATGTTTAAGTGCCGACCGATTTCAATATTTAATTTGTGGGACGATACATGTTATTTTGCCTATGTATTTCTGTATTTTGGATTATTCAACTGGATTATATATGATGATTTTTCATAATTATGTTTTATCTCTCTATACGCATCAAGAGCCATTGAGTCGTATAGTCCTGGCGCAAATTGCAAACATATATATCGAGAAGTATAGTTCTTAGCTTTGAGATGAATATATATATCTTAAAAAAACAACAGGATATAACTAAATTTCATTTAACCCATTCAAAACCCAGTTTGTGTACACTTTCTAAAGTATCTCTTTGATCATAACCCCAAGTCTGAACAGAAATTGAAGACTTAGCGTACATAAGCGTCAACTATGTTAAACATAATATTCAGTGATACTTTGATATTATTAATTAAAGGCATTTGTAAATATACGGATCGCAATATTTGTCCCGCAAATGTTTTCGTAACTAGAGCGAATGACCCACCGCTGGTAAACACAGCCCCTAGGTAGTTAAACGAGTTAACGGCTTCAGCTTCTTGGTTGTTATAAAACAATTTGTCGTTGAAAAGAACGAATGAATGCAAAGTCAACGTACATGCACATTCACATTTTCATGAGGCGCCGATATTAAACGGACATACTTTAAGACAGTTATTAATAAATTATTTTGAATAAAATCTACTTTAAGTAGCTGGAATAATATAAATCTCAACGGTCGTTAAAATCCGGGAAGCGGACAACTACAACGAGCGAGGCCTGGTATGGGGAAATAACCCTGGGTTAGGGTTAGGGTAAGGGTCGGGTTAGGGTTTGGGTAAGCCTAAACCCAACCCTAACCCTAACCCGACCCCTAACCCTAACCCTCCCCTAACCTTCTAACCCCCCATGCGCATTACAATACAAGGCCTCGCTCGTTGTAGTTATCCGCTTCCATTAAAACCCATTTTCAATTCAATTGTGCTTAAACACCGATTTAGGATATAGACCTAATTAGCGTACAAATCTCACAGTCTCAGTTTATTATATTAACATTGGCATTTGCCGCCAATATAAATAAAAAGTAGATAAGTTTACAAATATTTGACATGACAATTATGCCATTTAATGTGGTAGTGACGGTGCTAACCGTTTTGAATGCATCAACTTTAATTGAATGATATTTCCACAAATTCGTCTGTGCTACTTAATAAGATGGTTGTATGGAAGGCTATTTTAATATGAAGATTATTATTCATACAGTGCGAAGAAACAAAGAAGAAACAAAATGGATTTCGTATCTATATGTACTTATACATACGCTCATGTCATTTAAATAAAATGTGACAGTAAATTTATTTCTTCTTTATATGTCATATGCTTATTCCATATTTTTTTTATTTTTTTTTTATAAACGTATCTAATGAGACGCATGTTAAATATCATGTTGTTATAATAAAGGTCAAATATAACTATCGTTTCAAAAATTCATTATGCAAACGATGATACCTTCACTAATCCGGAAATAAACGTCATGCTCTTAAATCCAAAATTATAACATTCAACGATGAGTGCACACACGATCTTAAATTATTTTGTTAAACGGACGGTTGAAAATCGTCATGTTATCTCGCAAACATACCCTCATGTAAACAAAGTCCTTTAAACACGGATATCACTTGACACGCAGCAAAATTTCCTAACGATCTAAACTTGATTTTTATAATCCAACCATTCAAATATTTGCTTTAGCTTGGAGCTTGATGTAATGCACCACACCGAGCACTTCATAGACGCTGTTATTTGAGTTGTGTCATTTGATGAAACAGATAATGTGTTCACGTCAATATCACTTATCAATACATAGTTCGAATATATTGGGTGAGATTGTTTTTAGTGGTTTAGTGTTAAATTTAACACATATCATCGTATTAAATTCAAGTTGTCTAATATCAATCAAAATAATATAATCGGTACATGCATTATTTCTTTAACTTACTTATGGCTAAACAATGTAATCGCCAATGCGCTAAGACGCGAACAATGTGATACATTTCTTGTTGTATATACAATAATATATTGGTACATAATTATTTGTCAAAACACTGAAATTTTGTATACCTAACCTTAACAATAATCTAAAATATTAAGAACACTCATTTTAACAAGAAATTTGTTTTTAATTGTACACATCATGTATTTACAATGCATAAAATATTATTTATTTACTTCACACGGTCCATACTCGGTAAAGAATGCTCCGAAAGATAGATTCATTAATGCTAATAAATCATCTGTGCATCCACTGAGCAAATGCAATTGAACGTAGAGATCTGACGTTTGCCGATTAGTTAAACATTAGATGACGGCCACAATTTACCTACATCTGGAAAAAGAAGAAAGTAATGATAATACAAGTCTCACCTATCTGAAACCATGTTCTGAAAATCCATGCTCTTAAGCCATTATTCATAAAGTACACACAGATACATCCGTAACCGATCAAACATAAGCTTTTCTATCAAGGACAAATTGTAAAGAAGTACTCGTAAGTTAAATCTGATAATTCGAAAATAAATTTGATTGGCGCTTATTTGCAAATGGTTATCAAAATATTTATTTTGTAGTTATCGATCGGTCAATCCATATATCACCTGCCATTGGCAATATTGGGTGAAATTATGAAACACGTTCAACAAACAATCAGATATAACATGATTGCTTTGGCAAATGAAGAGCGGACATCATGATAATTACCTTTGTTGTCCAGATAAAAATCATTGGTCGTTTTTAATATTTTTAACAAATATTTTTTAAATTCCGAAATTAAATATTAACTTTGTTTTGAAATACTCAGAAGTGTACGCAACATATGTTTTGGTCTTCGAAATATTCGTTATTGTACTTCTGCATATAGTTGTTATGTTAACCAAATGACAAGTTCAATGATACAACAATCTATTAACCTAGATTGTTTTAAATGTAACACCCATGGCGTGTTCAAATCACGAATAATAAAGGAATTGTTCATACGTGTACCTTATCATTTCAAGAAATTCACCAAATTGCATTTAGAAGATATCGAAATAGAATGTTGAGTTTTTAATTTAAGTCTAAGTGTCATAAGTATACAATATGACATTTACTCAGTATATGGCATGTTATTTGGTTATGATTTCCACTGTTTACAAATATGATAATGGTATCTCAAACTTGCATGAATAGCATATTTATTCAACTTTTCAATGCGCATTTCATATCAAACATTAATATCTATATAAACTGTGCTTTAATGTTTGTATTCGAAGAAAACAAATTTAGCCCCTAAACTCCTTAGAGAAATATGTCTTTTTTCAAACTCGCATACCTTATCGTATTTCTCAGAAAACCTTGGCAAAGCTTTTGACTACAACTGGCAAAATAGATCCTTAGAATGTTGCCTGATTCTAAAGCTGATTCCACCCCCAAATTTCTCCAAACGCAAACATCAGAATTGCTTAAATATAAACTGACTCTATCAAATGTTCAGTCCTTAGCAATAATTACCAGTCTAAACATGGACAAATTCACAGAGATCTCACTTCAGGTTATCTATCATGACAACCTGTAGCGAACAACACAAGTTAAATTAGACATATAAAGGGATTGAAGGTTATATGAAATACGACAGAACAATGGATATGGATAAAATGATTTAACACAATGAAAATATTCCGAAGTAGTCGAACAACACACATTTATACCTAAAAAGTGTAATGTCCTTTCGTTTCAATAACAATACCCCTGTACGCTTCATTTGGTCCGAATAATTGATATCTAAAAGTTTAATATCCTAAAGTCAACATATTTAAGTTTCAACGCGTATCAAATTAGACTGGGGTCAACTAGAGTCTACGTTTGAAATGGAATAGGCCTTTTAAGACAATTATTCCCTGTATAATATACGTTGCTTTGTGCTTCCAAGCTCTAGATATTACTGTTACAATACATGCGTTTCTGTCCTAGACTCAGCTACCCTTTGCACGAATGCTTTTCGTGTGGTCAAATAACATTGTCTTTTGCGTACACACGTAAATAAATGTCACATTAGTATAGGAAAAAATGTGGGTCCCTTTTATTTTTTATAAGTTGATTACTTTTCTTAACGTAATATATCAATTTATTAGGTGATTAAATTGCAATCGATCTAAATTGCAGATTAAAGTAAACGCACTAATACAAAACTATTCAGGATTTTGGAACACTTGGTAAACAAACACGGACGTGCGAAAACTCTTAATGTCCTGCATATTCGTTTTTGTAAACGTTGATTTAACAAAAAGAACATGAAATTTAATGGTTATTAATTTCGACAGTTCGTTCACCAACACACTCAAAACGTCGTATATTTTACACACTGTTTGACGGCGTTCTAATGCTAGATTTAATTCGTTAATAAACCAAGCATGCACATTTCATACCTTAATGCACTCTTACAAAATGCGCGAAGCCTATACTGTCCTGAATTTCATCATACAATGTTTAAGGAGAAAGACGAGTCTCTATACAGAAATGCGAATGAAGAGCAAATGACTGTCACGAAGAAGAAGACGACACGTGGCTTTTATCTTGAATAATTCATAATTAAGCAATTATACGGTAACAATCCAATTATATAATATCACCTGGACTTATAGAAAAATTACAAACATAACACTGAAATCACCGACGTATACAATTTAAAGATATAATTCGCGTACAATTAATTCTTACATGATTTGCGCTGATCTTTATATTGACAAAGAACAAAATAAGCGCGGTAGAATGATAGTAGCAAATTCAAACGGAAGTCCTGAACCTGGGCATATTACAGTTGAAACAAACTGTTTTCAGTTGAAACTTGACAAATCTATGTCAGATTCGCCTAGAAGCGGAAACAAGTTGTTTCGCACAATCATAATATATAGGTTACTATACAATTCTTCGTCGTTATGATGCGTGGTTATTAAACAACTCCACCGTGGTACCATGCTTACGCATCCGGATTCAAATAGTTGTTAAATGACCTACACACATTTAGTTGTATTACTTAATATGCCAACAGACACGAAGTTGTAGACATTCATCAGTCTGTAAATGTCATCCAAACCTTGATCTCAGATAAACAAATAATAAGATTTACTGATGGAAATTCGTGTATCAGTATACCCATGTAGTCGTTTATGTCGAATTTTATATTGTTCTTACTCTGGTCATTTCAAACATCACTGGTCATTTCAAACAGCACTGGTCATTTTGATCTTGCTCAAATATTAACAAAATAAAACTTCATCTGCCCCAACAGGAGAACGAACTGATTATTGCATGTGGTCCTTTATTTCAAGCAAGGAACGAAATACCAAATAGTATGACACAAATACATGTTATAGACATGACACGCAAATACTAGTTCATAACGAACACCCAAAGATAATCAAAATTATTTTCAACACATTTGAACGGTCAATGCAAAGCATTTGAGTTTTAAACCGGTTTTAAGGAGCTCAAAATCTCACCCTTGTTCGAGAATTATTAAACCAAAACCATTTAAGTTCTTCATGCTTTCCAAAAAAAAACCTGACCTTGTATAGATGAAACAACAACACGGACATTTTCATCAACAGTTTCATTGATTTGTTTTCTTGTGCTAAACTTGTCTAATTATGCTTGAGTTAAATTTGGTATAATTGACGACGTCTGTGGCTATAAATGACTCATGACTGAAACAAATGAGAAATATTAGAAATAGTTAACATGAAAACATGCAAGTTTTGAAACCATGACTTATACAGGACTATGATAACATAAACAATGATATGAACGCAGAATTACGCAAAAATAAGTATATGGAATTATTAAACCAAAACCATCAACACCAGAACCAAACACACACATTCTGATAAATGAATTGTAGTTGTCACTTTTGTCTTCTGCAGGGCGAATTCCTACTTTGAAAATAAAAACGGTCAGTTACATTTCAGACATTCACATGCTTGCTTAATAAATATTGTTACTGATCGCTATTTATCATTTGACTATTGAAGGTGTAAACAAATATAAATACCTTATACCTTGATCTTTAAATCCCCCAAAATGATACAAAAAATAAACCAAACACACTTATTAATTTTCCCACATCCGAAATATAAATGAAACTAAAATTTCGGCCTATATAAGTGCGTATTAATTGCTTTTAAGTTCTATTGATATCTCACTTACGCTATATTTGTGAATTCTTCTTAAGAAATGAACATTGAAAAGACCACGTAAAGTTAAGAGCACCGTTTTGCCAATCAAAGAATGCAATAGAAATCAAATATCGCAGTTATATAAATCTATCAATTTTTGTTATCGAGCTGCTATTTGGGACGAGATTTGCTCGCACGTGTGATTTGAAAAGAACGCATAAACTTATCAAAATTGGCTTGTAGCAATCTTCTTTTGATAAGCATTGGCGAGTAAATAAATATGTTAAAACTCGCAACCTACTATCGTAGTTAGTTTAAATGGCGCAGTAACATCCACCAATTAAAATAAATACATGTTCATAAACTAATAAATTCTACTTAACACATACGACTTGTGGTGAAAAACAATAGCGGACATATTGTTGTTATTTAATACTTATTATTATTTATTCAATAAATGACACTTATGGAAACGGACTATGACATCATGGTATACAACAATATAAGTTTAATTATTTTATTTTATTTTTACTAATTGTTGACTTGTTGTATATCCATATGCACGTTCACTAGATGATGGGTTTAATAGGTTTAAATAGGTTTAATAGGTTTATTCAAGATACAATAGACATACAGTCCATGAGTTTAGACGTTTTAAACATAATAACATATATAAAAGCATGAACATGTGATCAGTTTTGAATTTTATAAGTTGTTAATTAAAGTAGCAATACATGAAAAAGGTCTAGGACAATTAGATTATAGCATTTAAAATCTATTAAACAATGTTATGATTATAACATAAAAAAACAACAAAGACGAAAATTTTCATGATAGCGAGAAGTCAAGTTTAAGTAATACATTATACACAATTAATCATAATAATATTTATACATGTTTTGTTGACTAAATGCTGTATGTTCAAACATAGCTAAGTTTATGTTGGTACTTATAATATCAGTTTGCATTAATTCAATTCATTTGATCATGTTTGGTCTTTTCCAGTAATATTTATTTATATACAATTTTCTAATATCATCATATAAGGAACATTCTAATAAAAATGATATTCATCCTCGAGAACATTGCAATGTGGACATTTTCTTTCTTGAAAAGGTATAGATTCAGGTTTATGCCATCTGCCTAATTCAATTTCTAATCTATGAGATGAAACTCTTAACTTGCAAAGATCAAATTTAAACTTATTTATACTTACATGTTTAAAGTAAGGTTTCAATTCAAATTTACAAAACTGACTGTAAATGATTGCTCTTGAAGAAGTATTAAGTTCTGACATCCAATTTTGGATAAATGTATCATTTAATCAAGACTTTACCAAGGATAAAAAACTTTTCATCACCTAAACCTTGGTTTAGCCATGCATATTGTACGCCTAAGCTCTGCAAGAAATTACAAACATATTTTGCCCAAGAATATGTATGTGGTTTATTTATTAAATTCTCACACATGTGGCTATAAATGCACTTGACATACTTGTGATCTTCTAACTGAATAATTTTCAACCAATACCGTATTAAATTAATGGCTCTTTTAGTCATCAAAGATGTTTTTCTTTCAAGTTCCCCATATACAAAATTATTCTGTGTTTGAATTTTCACACCTAGTAGTTTGTTGGGTTTTTTTTTGCAAAAATTTAAGTGGACTCTTTTTTAATTGCCGTTGACTCATTAAAGCCCCATATTTCTGACCCATAATTTAAAATTGGTAAAACAAGCTGATCAAACAATTCTTATCTGGTATGTATTGAAATTGTTGCGAAATTTCCTAAATATGAGTTAAGCTTAAAATAAGCCTTCGAGGCTTGGCCTGCAAGGGCTTCAGAAGTATTTGCAAAATATCCTCCTGTAGTTAATACAATTCTTAAGTATGTAAATGATTAAACAATCTCTAATGCTTGGTCTTTGTACAAAAATGATATACCGCTCCTAAGTTGTCCCCCCTTTTTAAAAACCATAATCTTTGTTTAATTTGTGTTAACACATAATTTCCACCTATCACAATATTCCTCTAACAAAGACTAACCTTTAATTAGTTCTTCCTCTGTTTCTGACATAATTGCAATGTCATCTGCATATAACAGCAAAAATAAGTTTAGCATACCAATATGAATTCCTTTAAAACCAATTAACATATAATGTTCTTCTAAGTCATTCAAATAAATAGAAAAAAGGAATGGTTATAATGATTCTACTTGTCTAACTCCTAAAAAAAAAACAGGAAAAATCTTCATTACATATTGTGTTACCTAATTTTATTCTTGGTTTCACATTTGTATACATAGATTTGATGATATCAAGCATTTTACCTCTAACGCCGAGCTTCAGTTTATACCAAATGATTTCCCTAACCAAATAATCGAACGCTTTGGTGAAATCAACAAATATGGCAAACACTCTTTTTTGTTCGCTTTATTAATAATTTATGTCACCATTTAGTACAAAATACATGCACATGATACTAATTTCAATACATTTAGTGCAATGCCAGTTAATTTACGTCAATTACAGATACCGTGGATTCTGGAATCATAATATAAGATTCATTGGATATTTGTGTATAATGTAAAGGGAGCTTTATATTGGTATTTGTATATACTTTAACAGTGAAAATATGAGTCCTTGTTACTTGTATACATATTGTACTAGTCAACTTAAGATTCAATTGGTATTTGTATATACTCGAGAAGTGAACTTAAAATTGAAAGATTATTTTATTTTATTGAACTATGAAGTTAACATTTAATTCATATTTGTGTATATTAGAACAATATACTTAAGATACAATGGGTATATATTTGATACATTTTTCCTTTTTATTATGTTTTACGTGAAACATTTAAATCCCAAAATAGTTGTCAATGTGCGGTAACCTCAGGTGAATTCAACGACATCCTCAACTGTCAACTGCATTGCATGTTAACACTTAAAATGGCATGGAGGATTGCAACATTAACATTGTTATAAGACCATTTGTGTAAATATGTTGCGTTCAATAGCGAAGTGAATCGTATACAATTATATCAAAATTTGTGTTCCTAAATCAAATTATATTCAGCGTCAATCAATTTAATGCATTATGCAAATTACAAAATTGACACTCATTAATAGAATTTTAAATCAGTTTATTGCCAGCAATACTCTGGTCGAATTATATCCTTTTCAAGATTAATCCCGTAACATAGTTTATGGTTATTTGATGGATTTTAATTAAGTCTCAAAAGCCAAGCCTTCAATCCAAATTACCAAAGAGGTAATAAAATGGTAAAATATTACTTTTAAAAGTACAGATTGCAACAGGCCGCATAGTTTATACTGATATAAACATTTAAACTGATAAAGTTTCAAAAGTATATTCTACAATACCAGTTTTAATATAGATATCCAAAATCATTTCGTTTTTCTATATTCATTTAATTACAATTAAAATATGAAGTGGTTCACTTACAGCTAAGCATAATTCATGGCAAAATATGCTTCACAATAAAGAAACATATCAGACCTCTTTTTTGTTAAAGTATATTGCACCTGAAACTAATTGGTTTTATTTAAACTTGGGACTCTCTGTTAATTTCTTTTATCAGAACAACTTATCAATCTTTGGGTTCGCGACGAATTACTTTGGTTAAGACTTTTGAATAGCTGAAAGGAAAATTAAATGTTGATTATTGCAAACAGTTTGAAAGGTGCATTTAAATTACGAAGGTCGTAGATATTATCGTAAAAATTGTGGTTTGAATTGCGTGGGAAGGCGTAGAAATAACGTAACGTTTTTGCATTTTTACGATCAGTTTATATAATACTTTTATATTCACCTATTAAATGCGTTCTTGTATAGTGTCAGCTCAAAGCAACAATGATGACATTTTATATGAATCAAATATTTGAAAGTCATAATTTAAAAGTCGTCATCTTATGTTCAATGAAGGCTGAAAGTCAATATCGGCTGTAACAAGAACAGATTCGATGAGATATGGCATTTTGTAAGCTGTGTTGCAGATTTGTTTTCTTCTTCTTCGTGTTAAAACCTACTCACTATTTTTATGACTTTGGGCGTGAACTTGTGTTCATATGTATGAAACATTTTGAACTTAAAATACTGACACATTACAAAAAGATAACACTTTCCTGTGATAAGCGAATGATTATATTAAACGGTGAAACAATCAATAGTTATTCTTTTAATTGGCAATGTTTAATTGGAGCGTAAATATAAGACAATAGTGAACACAAAGAAGGTGTACATGAGGTCATTGTAATGTGTTACCGTATGGCGAATCGGTGTATACATATGTAGAGCGATAGTGTTACATTCGTTTGATCTAATTTATTTGAAATCAAAATATACAGCATTGCCATATCCTTTAAGTCCCGCAGTTAGCCAGTACTTCGATTCAACCATAATGGTCGTTGGTGTGGATGAAAGAAAATGGAACATTCTATCAGTTATCCCTAATTCGACTTACATGTTTTCTTTGTAGACCAGATGATAATATATAGTATAAGTAAAAATGCATCCATCTTATCTATTCTCTCTTACATTCTTCGCATGCCATTACGTTTTTCTTTTTGGATCCAACATGAGTTTATAAATACACTTGCCCAATGCTGGTCTGTTCTCTGTCTGCTTTAGTGTTCATCCTACGTTTGTCGTTTATATTACACGTATAGTATGCTAGTTGAATATAAATTACCATTAAAGAAAAATATGTAAAGCTGTTCATTTACATTAAATTAAATATTATATATTCGCCATATTTGTCGCACATGTACCAACTTTGATTTGATTGTCGTTTTAAAACTGCTACATATGAAGGGGTTTTATAAATTGTTTTGTATATTGAATTATAAACACGTGGACCTCTTATGCATTTTTGCACATGGTCACCGTTGAACTTTTGTATCATTTGAGATTTGTAGATGATAGTTTCGAAGTTTAAGAAGTTATTTTCATAGTTTCTAAGTTTTGTTTTGGAAGAATTTGTTTGTAATCTCGGTACGTTATCTCTAACCTGAAATTGATCATTATGCTCGTAACTGACATCAAAGGTACACCATTGACATATCCTTCAAGTCCCGCGGTCAGCAAGGTACACCATTGACATATCCTTCAAGTCCC
>VMBQ01000777.1:195809-221383 GCA_007657795.1 Dreissena rostriformis
ATTATCTTTAAAATATTGAATAATAATAATTTATAATAAATACTAGTATATAACGTTCTTCAGCCTGCAATAATTGAAAACAAAACCCATACAAAAAATGCAGTGTTTCTAAAGATATATGTGTTTTTCAAATTATTGTCAACAAAGCGCATTTTATAAAACAACATAACCAATTTCTCTTAAACAGTTAGTTAGAATTGCGTTTCATTGACACATATGTATACACTCTGAATCCCAAATAGTGCCTGAATGAGACGAAGCAACAAATGAATGTGCGACAATTATCAACCATTGTTAGAGAAACTAGTCTCCGTGACTTTTTGGCGCACTTTCACAAACTTTTCGCCATTTCCCACTTGCTGTTCGTGCAAATGCTGTTGTTTGGACTGTTCCGCCCATTCAGGATACTCCGTCCTGATTGGTTGATTTCTATTTTCTGCATTCACTTCAGCTGTTTCATTATTCCTGTCATGTTGAATGTCACTCATATAACTCGTAACTCGTGTTGTACTTTTCTCTTGTCTTAATGTAAGACGGACTATTTCTTGGGAATAAGTTTTCTTTGATTCCTGTGGAATGCTTATATGGATGTGTTTCGGTCCTGGGACATTAACACGTGTAATCGACAGCGCTGCAGATCCTTTCACGTGGTAGTTCCCTGTGCTAAACCCATTTCTTAAAGCCATACCATTTGTTTTGTTACAAGGGTCACTTTCACTAAAATGTTCCTCTATTGTTGGTGGTTTACCTTTCTTTGGTAAGACTCCACGCTCTTCATTTTTGATTGAATTGTATGTAGCGGAAGTAGTTGAGCAAGTCTCGTCGTCAGGTGAATCTCGTCCCGAGTCTGAGACTACAGGTAATCGTATAGTGTTTTTAGAGTGGCTGTTGCTATTCATAGCTACCTCTTTCACGTCGACCTTTGGCGGGGTAAAAGTGGCTCGGTTGAGCACGTGACGATGAAGAACTTGCGCAGTGCCGTTTTCGCGCGATCGACGACTGAGAATAGTTCGCGGCGTTTCGACGGAAGAACCTCTAGGGCTCTGCACATCGGATTTAACACGCAGTTTTTCAAATGCGTGCGGAGTCACGCCCCTACCAGAAGACATGTTTTGCGATGCTTCGTCGGGTGTCATAGCTAAAAACCGAAAGAGTTTAAACTCCTTCATATGTCTTTGTTTTTCTGAATGACTGTCCCTTAAACGTCGCTCTTTCCGGGATCTCATGCTCATTGAGCTGTGTGTTTGAGATGCTTGATCTTTATGGCGTTTGTCATATGGCATATTCGGCGTACTTTTGATCGACATGACGGAGACGCATCCGGGCGTTCGTCGCATCTGTTCTAAAGCCTGCGTGTCTGGTCTTTCGGTTTGCTTTATGTCCGAGTTCGACCTAGACAGCGACTTAACATGATCCTTTGAGTACACTTTCGTTGGAACTGGGGAGTTTGTCACAGATATTTCCGGCGGCTTTAGTTTTTCTTGATCTCGCACTTTCCCTGAGCCGATATCTTTTCGTTTCTCACTCAAAATCTTTTTCTGAATGTCCTTGGAAGTTTTGGCTTGCAAAAATGCAATGACCTGCTTCATATTCAGTTTATCAGGGTCATGGTCGTTTATTGGAGTCGTACTGCGAGGAAGCTGATTAACATTCAATTTAAATTTCTTTCTCCTATGCACTTGTTCAACATAATAACTATCGCGAATCCTCTGTAGCTCTAACTCCCCAGGGGTCAAGGGTACAGAGCGTCGGATGCCGTTCACCGGCGAGCAATGATTCCGATAGTCGGGCAAAGTGCCGTAACTCGGCCTTGGAAGTTTCGTTCGCGTATTGTCCACGCGGGCTACCTTCTCTTTATTCTCGTCTTTATTTTCGGATGACGTAAACGATGACGTTGACGACAATTGGTCGTTTATATCCTGCACACTAAATTTAATAGCTTCTTTCATTTCTGAATGCACTTCAGGTATCTTCTTTTTAGGGTATTTCCTGTGTCCCTTTGTGGGAGAAACGGATGTTTTTAGAGTAACAGATGACTGATTTGCGTCAGAATAAACAGACGATGTGTCGGGCTCTATATTCAAATCGGAACGTACGGAATTAACAGATTTTGATTGCGATCGTATGTCGGAATTTGCCGAACTAGTCTCTGAATTTACGTTTTCAGTTCTGGTCACCGCCAAGAGTGGAAACCCGCGAGAATTGTGAGAACGCTTTCCCGACGTGTTTCGCTCCTTATTTCTTGCGATGTTACTCGAGAACGGAACAATCCTGAGAACGGTTGGTTGCCAGTTGTCGGTCATCAGAAGTACGGAATTCATTTTGTTTACTAACTAACCCTATACGTAAGTGAAGAGGACTATGATCTAATGGTGAAATAAAATAACTAGCACTACTAACGCGATGCGGGAGTCGCGGAATGATGGATTATTCAGGATGTCATTGTCTGGAATGTCTTGCACTACAATTAACTTGATACACTACATTTTTAAAGGCGGTTGTTGCCAGCTATAGGTCACATTTAAATCACATATGACATGTTATGTCTGTCATGTTTATTTTTACATTTGTACTGACTAAGGATATCCGTTTCTTGGACAATTCGTCACAAAAGTTCCGTGACAGAAACGTATCCATATAATCCGAGTATGTACACGTGTGTCTATCAAGGGCGTTTTAAAGCTTTAATCATAAATGCGTTTTTAGTTCTAATAATCACATACATCTATGAAATACGCGAACAATTTGAATTTTATTCCAATCTTGGTTTACACACTCGACACTTTAAAAATCGTTGTTTTCTGCCAGAATTCCACAGTTTGATTAGCACTAATCACTAGTTAAATTCCGTTTTTGGAAGAAGCCATTTCCACTGATATTGTGTGGCCTCGGTGTACACCAAATATTTTGCATCTTGACCTGAAAGTAGAAACAACACATGTTTAATCTCTTACTTATTACATCATCTATCGTTCAGCTTTCGTTACTCATTTTCAATTTTTCAACATCGACTGTTTTTATTTACTACTTACTTAATTATAAAAACACTAAGTGTCCAATTAAAGCTCAGTTTTGGGTTTATTTTTCGACCATTTCATACACATATACGATCTTGTATGGCTTCAGATATTTGTTGCAAAATATTAGAATCCCTAGTATGAAGTAACAACTACTGATTTTTTCCCATTAATCTGTATTCGATAAAGACAAACATGCAACCAAACAAACCAACAACCAATCATTTAGTCTGATATTAACCAGTCAAAAGACAAACCAAGAAAACGCAACCACACTTTTCAACTACATAAAACAAACCGACCAATCTTAATCACTAACCAAACATTAAAACAATGAACAACCAAACGTCCTAAGCCAACTAACCAATAAACCAAACGACCGACAAGCGAATCGAACGATCACATAATTAGTCAAATAAACCAGAAATACATGCAACTAACCAACAAAGCAACCAACTAATCCACAAACTAACAAATCGACAAAATAACCTGCAAGAAGACATTCAACCCACAAATTAACGAAGCAAACAGAAAGCCAACAATCTGAGCAGACAACAAAACCAAACTAGCCAACCATCCAGAGCAACCAGCGAAGCAACCGACTAGCCAACCAACCAGTCTATATAACTTACCAAAGAGAAATATCTGAAGTGAGTGAAAAGAACGAATGAATGCATAAGTTATAGTACATGCACATTCAATTTTTTATGAGGCGGGGGTATTGAACGGACGGTAGTTTAAGTTAGTTATTTATACATTATTTTGAATAAAATATATCTTAAGTTACTTCATTAATATTAATCTCAGCGGCCATTAAGACCTATTTTCAATTCAATTGTGCCTGAATTCATTTGCATACACATCTTACGGTCACAGTTTATTCTATTTAGGTTGGTAGTTATTTGAGACATTTGCCGCCACTATAAATAAAATGAACATCGTATGAACATTAGTTTTTTGTACAAATATCTGACATTATAAATATGCTGTTTAATAGGGTATGGACGGTGCCAACCATTTTGAATTCATCAACTTGCAATTAATTAAATTATATATCCACAAGTCCTTCTGTGCTACTAAACACATGCAAAACGATTTTAATATAAACATTATTATTCATACAGTACACATAAACAAAACGGATTTCGTACCTATACCTACGCCCATTTCTTTCAGAAAAAAACGTCAAATACATATGTGACATTTAATTACTTAATTCCTTCTTTTAAATGCACTCTGCTTATTCCATATTTCCATTTCTTGTTTTTCTTACAAACGCACCGAATGAGACAGAAACACGTAAAATTTCAGGTTGTTCTAATACAGGTAAAATATATCTTTCGTTGTAAAAAGCTATTTGTAATTGATGATACCTTCACTAATCCGGAAGTACACGCCATGCTCCAAAATTATAACATTCAACAAAGAATACACATACGGTCTTCTACTATTTCGTTTCACGGACGGTTAACAAATCGTCATGTTATCTCTAAATCATACCTTCATGCTAAAGAATTCCTGTAATCACGGATATCACTTGACAGGCAGCTAACAATCTCTACACGATCTAAACTTGATTTTTTATAATCTAACCATTCAAATATTTGCTTAAGCTTGACGCTTGATGTAATGCACCACACCGAGTACATCATAGACGCTGTTATTTGAGTTGTGTCATTTGATGAAACAGACCATGTGTTCGCGCCAATATCACTTATCAATCCATTGTTCGAACATACTCAGTGAGTTCGCTCTCAGCGGTTTAGTGCTTGAAATAAACGAATACCATCATTCTAAATTCAAGTTATTGGGAACATATCGATACACTAATTTTAATCTATAGTGTGTATTATTTCATTTACTAGCTCATGGCAAAACAGTGTAAGAGCCAATGAGCTAATACGCGACCAATGTGATACATTTCTTGTTGTATATACAATAATACATTGGTATATATTGTTTGTCAAAAAGAGCTGAACTTTGTAAACCTAATATTATTTTTGTTAAATATTTAAAAAAAACATTTGGTAAATTAAATTGATGCCTGGCGACTTGAGACAAATTTGAGTTTGATATGTAAGAGGAGAAACATAGTACTTATATACCTTCTAGTTTTGGCTGTTTTCAAAATTATTGTTATTCATATTGACAGAACATATATTATATAAACGATACACTGAAGTGTTTTTGTTACATAATCAAAACTTTTTTTTTAATAAAGGAGGATTCTTTTAATTAATTTAAATTATCAAACAGTAACTGAAGAAAATAAATATAGATTTTGTTTGTATGTATGTCATTACATATTCTTATTAAATTTGGAATCTTAAAAAGCTTTACGAGAAAAAAAGAGTTGAGCCGACCTACCTATCCTATTTTTTGGCGATGTTAGTGGAAACAAATGTATATGTGTTTCAATCATCTTTCCCTAATCGTTTGGAAGACATCGAACACCAAAAAATGACAATTGTGATACATCGACTATCTCAAGAATCCTCCGAAAGACATGTTTCCTTTTGCTAATAAATCGTCTGTGCATCCAGAGAGCAAATTCAATTGAACGTATTGCCGATTATTTAAACATCAGACGACGGCCACAATTTCCAAAAATTTGAAAAAGACGTAGGTAATAATAATAAAAGTCTCGCCTATCTAAAAACCCTGTTCTAAAAATCCCATGATCTTTAGCCATTATTCATTAGGTAAACACAATTTTATCCGCAACAAATCACAGTTAAGCTTTTCTATCAGGACAACTTGTTGAGAAGTACTCGTAAGTTAAATCTGATAACTCGTAAATAAATATGAATGGTTCTTGTTTGCAAATGATTTTCAAAATATTATTTTGTAGTAATCGTTCGGTCAATCCATTTATCATCTGACATGGGCAATGATGGGCAAATTCATGAAACACTTTCAACAAACACGCAGATAAAACATGGTGGTTTGGTCAACAAAGAGCGGACATCATGCTAATTATTTTAAAATTAAACATTATGGCGTTGACTCTTGAATCCCATAAGTCGACTTGATCTGCATTATTTCGTGGTTGTCCTGATAAAATTTATTTGATGTTTTCAAAATCGTGAACAATTTTTTTTTTTAATTCCGGAATTTAAATTAACTTCATTGGGAAATACTAGTAAATGTATGCAACATATGTATTGGTCTTCGAAATATGTGTTGTTGTACTTCTTCATATATTTTTACTTTTAACCAAATACCAAATTCAAAAATGCAGAAATCTCTATAAAAAAAACACACACATATTATTTTCAATACAACTCATGGTATGTTCAAATCGAGAATAATAGTGGCGTTCTTTATAAGTGTGCCTTATCATGTCAAGAATTTCACCAAATGACATTTAGAAGAAATAGATATAGAACGTGTATTTTTTTAATTGACGTCTAAGTGTAATGAGTTTACAATATGTCATTGATAATACTCAATATATCGCAGGTTATGTTGTCATGATTTCCGCTGTGGACAACTCAAATATCGGCTATGTTTATGCCCCGGAATGAGCTTTTCTTTCCGCTTAATGTGACTTGAGTGCAAACAATTCACGGCACACGTATTAGGTTTTATTAATTGAAGAATGCAGAAGTCACGTTGAAATAACCTCACTATTTGCTGAAGCTTGTGAGATAACAAATGACGTTCAACGGATCCCTGACATTGTGTAGAGGATCAGCTTCTGCTAAATATGTGCGTGTAGAATACAAATCGGAAGAGGTGGTTTCAGACGTAAATATATACATGTCCTTCGTTAAACATAAGAGCAATACTACAACGTCACATGTTGTTTAATAACGCGAAATTCAAGCTCGATGCTTAACCGTATACATGCTTAAACGTGACATGTCCTTTGTTAAACATACATAGCATAAGATTAATATTTTACCATATACATTTTGTTACATGACAGTTCATTTGTTAAAAACATCTAAGGTCAATACATTCGCACTCAAATGCGCAATGCTCATATTAGCAAATGTAAGAAGATGGTCATAGCCTGTATTCAAATGATTTAATGTTCATATAAGTAGATTACCTTTGTACAGTTAAATTAAAAATTAAAATAAACAAGAAGACCCGTCTTTTCAAGAATACAAAGAATTTAAAATTTTGCAGGTATAGATAAAACTTTAATCATCAGGGCTCTATGTGGACAAGTACCAACTCAACACTTAAAGCTAAAACCCTCGAAGATCATAGATATGTTCACAACCACGTAATTTATGGGGCGAGGGATTGTATAGATTGTATAGATTTAAACAATCGTATCATTATTGGTGTTATTTCCATTGCAATTTTTATCAAGTTTATATATGTTTATACGAATATAGTCGTTCTAAAAAACGGAGCTATAACTGTATGAGATTCTAGAAATTTTAAATCGTTATTGATATCAATCACAAAAACTCACCTAGAGGTGAGCCGTATATGAACAGAACTGATCAGGTCTTGTAACTATTTAACAGAATTAAAGAGAAGCTGTATATATTAATTTTAATAGAATTACACTGGTTTTAAACAAATTATAAAATAGTCTGTTTATTCGACTTCGTTGAAACTGAAATAGCGACGTTCCTCAGATCTGAAAATGTGACATTTATACCACTGTTTGGACATCCCCATCATATTCATTCTATCGTTTGAAGAAAAACACAATACTACTGTTTTTACACGTATTCTGTATGAGAAGTGCGCTGTATATGTCGCGGACACCATATTCACCAAGACACAGAGACTGTCTTTACCTCAATGCAGACATTACATACACTTGAAATGTTGTCGGGATACGTTGACCCACTTATGAATGGATGCCATTTCATTTATCCGAATGCTTTTTTGTATTTAGAGCAAACATTGACACATTGCATTTTTGACTTTCTAAGTTATTATTTCAAGTTTCGGTTGTTTTACAAATATGATGATTGTCTCTCAAACTTGCAGGAATAGCGTATTTACTAAATATTTCTATGCGAATTTCAACTCAAACATAAATATCTATATGGATAATGTGTGTATCGAAAAAGTAAATTTAAACCCCTATACTCATCAGAAAAGAATGTCTTCCTCAAACTCTCATACCTAATCGTATGTTCCAGAAAACCTTGGCGAAGCTTCGGACCACAACTCGCAAAAGAGATCATTGAAATGATGTCTGAATATAAAACTGATTTCGTCTTTAATTTCTTCTATGGCAGGAATCATACTTGCCTATATATAATCCGATTCTGCAAAATTCTTTGTCCTAAGCAATAATGTCCAGCCTAAACATCAACACATTCAGAGACGATCTCACTTCATGTTTTCTATCAGAACAACATGTAGCGAACAACTCTTACGTTAACTCAGACATTACATTTGAATGGTGGTTATATAAAAACGACTGGACAAATTGATATGTATAAAATAATTTTACACAATGAAAAGTATTCCAAAATAGTCGCACCACTTAGTGTGGAAAACTGTATACCTGTTATGTCCTTTCGTTTCATTAACAATATCCCTGTACGCTTCATTTGGTCCGAATAATTACTAACTAAAGGTTTAATATCCTAAAGTCAACATATTAAAGTTTTCACGCGTATCAAATTAGACTAGGGTCAAATAGAGGCTACGTTTGACGAGGCATTTGCATTTTTAGACAAACTTTCATGTACAATAGACGCAACCTTGTGCTTCCAAAATCCAGAAATGATTGTGATCATTTATACGTTTCTTTCATATACTCCGCAATAATGCCTAATTAAAAGTAAAGTGTGCATTACAATATGGTATGAATACGTATGCCAAGTCCAGTATTTAATAAAGTTAAATTTAAAAGATGTCTGCTTTATGATACAATGCTTAAAAAAAGCTACCGGATGTGTCTACTATCAGGTGTTGAAATCTGTGACATTGAGAAAGAAGGACTTGATTTATTCGGAAATGGTTACTCGATGTTGCCTTGATGATCGATTTAAATAAACATCTCTCTGTCGGCATTCAAACGATTAATCACATGGCGCTTCGTTCATATTTCCAAGTATGTATTTTTGTTAATTAAACCAATTACGTATATCGCCAATTCCTTACTTTCATGTAAACTAACCGCGTATACAATGTGTAACTTCAGTTGCATCAGTAGGAAAGGTATTATTACAACACTAAGTCCTTAATTTATGCTCCATGACTCATCGCCAACTAGGAGCAGGAGATAAACCTTATAATAATACGCAGTCTTTAATTTATGCTCCATTACTCATTGCCAACTAGGAGTAAGAGAGAAACCTCATTACAATACGAAGTCCTTAATTTATGCTCCATTACTTATTGCCAACTAGGAGTAGGAGAGAAACCTTATTACAATACGAAGTCCTTAATTTATGCTCCATGACTCATTACGAACTAGGAGTAGGAAAGAACCCTTATTACAATACGAAGTCCTTAATTTATGCTCCATGACTCATTGCCAACTAGGACTAGGAGGCAAACCTTATTACAATACAAAGTCCTAAATGTACGCTCTATGACTCATTGCCAACTAAGAGTAGGAGAGAAACCTTATTACAACACGAAGTCCTTAATTTTCGCTACATGACTCATTGCAAACTAAGAGTAGGAGAGAAACCTTATTACAACACGAAGTCCTCAATTTTCGCTCCATGACTCATTGCCAACTAAGAGTAGGACAGAAACCTTATTACAACACGAAGTCCTTAATTTATGGTCCAGGAATCATTGCCAAACAAGCGGGTACAGTTTCATTTTCTGCATATGCTATTTAGGTAATGGTGATTTTACAGGGGAGACAAATTAAATGGTTATAAATTGTGTAACAAGTTCGTTTGCTAAAACGAACAAGGATAAAAAGTCGTATATCCTGGTCTTTTGAAGACGAGAAACATATTATTCTAGCCACAGATGAACTTTTGTATCGACTAGTTGATAAATTTGCAGAATGCCCAACTGGCAGTATTGTGATCACACAATTATTTTAGGACAAAGACGAGCTTGTAGATCAAAATTGGTATATTGAGTAAATGAATGTCACTGTGAAGAGAACGGCACGTGGCTTCAATCTTTAAAGAATTCATAATTGTGCAATTATACGGTAACAATCCAACTATATGTAATCACCTGGGTTAATAGAACAATTACAAATTTACACTGAAACCACAGACGAATGCAATTTAAAGATATAATTCGAGTAAAATTAATTATAACATGATCCGCGTTGATCTTAATATTGACAAAGAACAAAAAAGCGCGCTAGAATACTAGTACACAATACAAAAGGAAGTCCTGAACCTGGGCACATAACAGTAAAAGAAACTACGATTTGTATTGAAATTCCACAAATATATGTCAGATCTCGTAAGAGTCGGAAAAATGTTTTGTATTATTATCATATATAGGTTAATATACAACTCTTTGTCGTTCTGATGCGTGGTTGTTAAACAACCCCACCTTGGTTCAATTCATACGCATCAGCTTTTCAATCGTTGTTAAATTACCTAGTAACAATAAGTTTAATTACATTTTATGCCAACAGACACGAAGTTGTAGACATTCATCAGTCTGTAAATGCAATTCAACCCATGATCTTAGACAGTCAAATAATAAGATAAACTGTTTGAAATACGTGTTTAGTCGACTGATGTAGTCGTTTCTGTCTATGGTCATTTCAAAAAGTTTTGGACATTTCAAACAGCAAAGGTCATTTTAAACTTTCTGAAATATTAACACACACAAAATTCATCTGCCCCAACAGGTGAACGACCTTAGTGTTGCGTCAGGTCCTTTATTTTAAGCAAGGAACGAAATTCCATATGTCACAAATACAAATAATGAAATCTGTGGTCAAAGCATTCGAACGGTAAATGCAAATATTGGGGATATAAACCGGTTTTAACGAGCTTTAAACCTTACACTTGGACCAGAATTATTCACAAAACATTTAAGTGGTTAACGCTTTCAAGTTTATGTGATCGTGTAAATTTTAAACAATAACACGGACATTTACCAACATAGTTTAAATAATGTGTTTTCATGGGCTATACTTGTCTAGTGTTGTATGAGTATAAATTGGTAAAAATGCCGACGTTGGGACTATTAATGACACATGACTGACACATATAAGCCATATGAGAAATAGCAAACACTTAAAAGTACAAATATGTAAACCGTGGCTTATACAGGACTATAATAACATAAGCACACGTATAAACTTAGGACTCAACCAAAATAAGTACATGGAATTATTAAACCAATACCATCAACACAACATACAAAAGGCACAAATACTGATCAATTAATTGTACTTTTCTTGTTACGTTTGTCTCATTCAGTACGAATTCCTACTTTGGAAATAAACGCGAGTATGAAATTGAATGAAAAAAGTGGAAACATATTTCGTCAGTTACATTTCAGGCATTCATATGCTTGGTAACTTAATATGGGTACTGATTGATATTTGCCTTTAAATATTTATTATGTATAGTAAATTATAAATACCTTATATCTTGAGCTTAAAATTCCAAAAATATACACAAACAAATCAAACAAACTTATTGCTTTTGCCACAACCGAAATATAAATAAAAGTAAAATTTCGGCCTATATAATTGCGCATTAAACTCTATCCTGTTCTATTGATATCACACTTAAGGCAAATTTGTGAATTCCTCTTCAGAAATGAACATTGAAAAGACCACGTAAAGTTAAGAGCACCGTTTTGCCAATCAAAGAATGCAATAGAAATCAGATATCACAGTTATATAAATCAATCAATTTTGTTATCGAGCTGCTATTGGGGACGAGATTTGCTTGCACGTGTGATTTAAAAAGAAACGAAGCGACTTATCATTGTTGGCTTGAAGCAATCTCGTATCGATAAGCATGGGCGAGTAAATAAATATGTTAAAACTCGCTACCTTTTCAACTGTCGTAATTAGTTTAAATGGCGATATAACATCCACAAATACATTTCTATTCAAATATATAAATATATGTTCATTAATTAATAAATACTACAAAACACAAACGACTTGTGATGAAAATAAATAGCGTACATATGTTTTATTTAAGACTTAGTATTAATTATTAGCAAAAATGACACTAAAGGAAAAGGACTTCTTATTTTCATTTCTGTGTAATTTATTTACTTTGTGTTTCCTATGCTTATTTGTTATATTGTTATGTTTGTGTTTTTTAATTAGGTCGGTCAAAAGCTATTCATAGCATATGTTTTATAATGTTTTGTATATCATACCGACAATAAATAAATATTGATTTGATTTGATTTGGACTATGATATCAAGTTACGCAACATTACTGATTTTATGTTTTATTTCCTTTTTTACTTATTGTTGACTTTGAGTATATCCATATGCACGTACCCTAGATAATACTAATTGCATGACATTTATTGCAATATCAGCTTATGCATGTGAATTTAAGATACTATGGATATTTGTGTATTATGAAATAATAACTTTAGATTCAATGAATATTTGGGTATAATGGAACAGTGAACTTTCCATGAGTATTTGTATATACTTAAACAGTGAAAATATAACTCCTTGTTATTTAATTTGTATATATATTGTACGAGTCAACTTAAGATTCAATGGGTATTTGTATATACTGGGGAAGTGAACTAAAAATTGAATGTGTATTTGTATACAATTGAACTGTGAACTTAATACTTAATTGATATATGTTTATATTAGAACAATGCACTTGGTATATATTATACACTGGTACATTTTGCCTTTTATTATGTTTGACGTCATACATTCAAACCAAAAAAGAGTTGTCAATGTGCGGTAATATTAGGTGCATTTAACGACACCCTAAACTGTCAACTGCCTTGTATATTAAGACTTGAAAGTGACATAATGTTTGAGGATTGTAATAGTCTTATGCTACTCCTTGTAAATATATAACGATAGTGCATCATATAAAAAAATATGCATATACAATTGCGCACGATTAATACATTATATTGCCGACAATACTCGAGATTAATATAAACTTAATAATTCTTGACGAAATATTCTTTAGAAAACTTGTCCGAAAACCTTTTGTTTAACAAACGAATGAGACATTTAGTCTAACTTATTAAATATTGTTTCATTTTTTTCATTCAGATATCGCTTATCGTACATCTTGTACTAGATATATTTATTATTTTACGTTTTTGAACATTGGACCGAAAAGGCTTCTTCTCTATTGAGTCATCAACGAAATAGAAGGGTAATAAATAACTGCGGGAGGACTTTTTCTATAAAAACCTTCACGACGCTAGCATCAATTTCAAATCAAAATTTATGTTCTCAAATGAAATTGTATTAAACGTTAATCAATTTATTGCATTATGCATTTTGTTTTTACAAAATTGACACTCATAAATAGAACTTTAAACCAGTTTATAGCAAGCAATACTCTGGTCGAATTATATCCTTTTCAAAAATAATCCCGTTACATAGTTTATGGTTATGGGATGGATTTCAATTAAGTCTCAAAAGCCAAGCCTTCAATCCAAATTACCAAAGAGGTAATAAAATGGTAAAATATAACTTTTAAAAGTACAGATTGCAACAGGCCGCATAGTTTATAATGATGTAATCATTAAACTGATAAAGTTTCAATAGTATATTCTACAATACCAGTTTTTATATAGATATCCAAAATCATTTCGTTTTTCTATATTCATTTAATAACAATTAAAATAATAATGGTTCACTGTAAGCAAAGCATAATTCGTGGCTAAATATGCTTAACAAAAATAAAAACATATCATAATATTTTTGTTTAAGTATATTGCACTTACAATGTATTTGTTTTGTATAAACATGGGGACCCTCTATTAATTTTTTTATCAGAACAACTTATCAATGTTTGGGTACATGACGAATTACTTTAGTTGAGACTTTTGAATAGCTGAAAGGAAAATTAAATGTTGATTATCGCAAACAGTTTGAATGGTGCATTTAACGAACGAACGTCGCTGATATTATCGTAAGACTCGTGGTTTGTCTTGCGTGGGAAGGCGTCGAAGTAATTTAGCGTATTTACTTTTTACAATCAGGTGAAATAATATTTTTATATTGACCTATTATTAAATGCGTTCTTGTATAGTGTAAGCTCAAAGCAACAATGATGACATTTTATATGTATAACAAAATGACAGTATAGTCGTTATTTGAGATTCATAATTTAATTGTCGTCATCTAATGTTTAATGAAGGCTGAAAGTCAATGTCGGCTGTAAAAACAACAGATTCGATGCGATATGGCATTTTGTAAGCAGTGTTGCAGATTTGTTTCTTCTTTTTCGTGTTAAAACAATCTACTCACTATTTTTAATGACTTTGGGGTGAACTTGTGTTCATGTGTATGAAACATTTTGAACTTAAAATACTAACACTTAACAAAAAGATCACACATGTGTTAAGCGAATGATTAAATTAAAGGGTGAAACAATCAACAGTTATTTTCTTTATTGGCAATGCTAATAAGAGCGGAAACGAAAGACAATACTGAACACACAGAATGTAAACAAAATGTCATTGTAAGGTGTTACAATATGGCGAATCAATATATACATATATAGATCGGGATTGTTATATCGTTTACTATATAAAACTAGTTTATGACTACAAGTTTGTATTTTAAAACAAATCTGAAGGAACTCAGTAACATTCCTATTATTTTCTAACGCATGTAAGTCGTATTAAAATTAATTTGAAGATTACGGTATTCAGTCAATGTATCTCTCACTTAACTGCACAGAGTTCAAATGTAACACTAATTGTAAGTTAAAGGCAAAATGAAAGAAAATAAAACATTCTATCAGTTCTTCCTATTTCGACCCATAACATGTTTTCTTGGTAGACAAGATGATAATATATAATATATACGTAAAAATGCAGCCATCTGATCTATTGTCTCTTACATTCTTCGCAAGGCATTACGTTTTTCTTTTGAGATCCAACATGAGCTTAGAAATGCTTTTGCCCAATGCTGGTTTGTTCTCTATCTCCCTTATTGTTAATCCTACGTGTGTCGTTTATATTACACTTTGATTATGCTTGTTGAATAAAATTAACATTACGATTATAAATTATAGCTTTTCTACTAGATTTAATTTAATTTTCTATATTCGCCGTATTTGTCGGAAATGTACCAGCTATGGTTTGATTGTTGTTTATAAAACTGCTTCCTATGAAGGGGTTTTACAAATCGTTTTTGTATATTGAACTACAAAGTTGGTAGACCAAATATGCATTATAGTAGATAATCAACCTTAAACTTTTATATCATTCGAATTGTGTTTATAAGAAACTTCAAGAATTTTGTTTAAATAGTTTTCTATTTGTGTATGCATTTGTTTTTACTATCTGAATGTAATCTCTAAACAGATAGTCTTAAGTATGCCCATAACTGACATCAAAACGTTCAGCATGGCAATGTCCAGCAAGTCAGGCAGTCGTTCAGTGCTTCGATTTAACCATCGTGCAAAACAAACCGCACAGCAAATATGATACATATTGTTCGTTTGAACTTCTGTTGACGGTCGTATCTGATGTAACTGATCCGCGATACATAAAGCATTTCCTGTATCTCTGACTCGCTAACTGGGTCCCAATTGGGTTGCAATTGATTTCTGCGAGTGTTCTGGAAGATATCGAGACAGACTTAGCAACCGAGACATGTTATTAAGTGTTGATGCCGTACTTTTGTTGTTTGTTTACATGTTCTTACAATTAAAGTATTGCGTTGATCATATAAATGTTCAGAGATATTTTAAGTACATGCACATTGGTATAACACCTAATTCTTTTTATTCTAAATATGACCTTATTTGGTATTATTCGCATTATCCTACACAGAGTAAATGTTTTTTTTTATGATGACACATAATAATTCAAATTATAAAATGTATATCTAAAAGCTAGTTCAGATATTACAAATATATAATTGACATTACATTTACACGAGTGTATCGAGTGTATCAGATAAATTTATTAATACAGATTTGACTATAAATCACTGTGTGTACATTATCTACGTGTTTTTATTTTTCCATGAGAAAACCTATTTGTTTACATTGCGCATTAATGCAAAGTGTACTTCATAGACGGCTGAGAAACATTAAAACAATTATCTGTTATGTGAAATGTTTTTTTTTAATCGGTACAATATGACAAAGCAATTTTTGTCTAAAAAACATATGATTATAGTTCATTGTGTGCAATCTATACAGACATATCGTTTTTCAACCAGCCGTAAAGGAAAATACGATCACACTGGAATATGCAGTCAGATAATCACAAATGCACAACTATAGATATGTTTTGTAACAGAGACAGAATTAATGCTTGCGGATTGAAGTACAGTCTGTTAGTGTATGCATCGGTACCAGCAAAACGGAGATGTTGAAACACAAATGACTTTTTGATACATGCTCAGCTGCATGTTGCTATATCAACGCAGAACTTCTGGACACACTTTTTTAACGAAAAAGGCACAAAGTCAAAATAGAAGAGCAGTTTCAGAGAATGCACAAGCTGGTGGATATTTTATAGAACTGATCGAAGATATCCCTGACCTTCATAATTATGAAATATTGTCTTGATTGTGTATGCCTAATTGGCAAATATTCGTGAAGGAAAAAAAAAAAAAAAAACGAAATTACTGTTTATTAAAAAGTCAAGTGATTTTGGTAAAATGAATGGTGTGTTCTTGCTCTTGTGAATGGAAAAAGGGGTGCGTGCGTGTTTGTGTATCCGATATCAATGTATTGTTCATAATTGTTATATTGTTTATATTTTGGCGAAAGAAATAAACTAATTAGTGACTATTAACTTCTAGAATTACCAAGGCATGCAAAAACATAATGCATGTCCCACATACATGGCCGATTCTATTAACATATTGCGTTAGTGTTTCTTGATCAATGGCATGATTATTTATGTCTTTTAGCTGAAACACAATCAATTACAATAAGTCACAATCCATTAGCTTAAGGTTCTAACCCAACAATTTGTTACAATATTCCAATATCCCCTTTACAACCATATCACGACAAGAAGAAGAAGAGAAGAATCAGAGCTTGAAAAGGAACATGCTAATTTCCGAGCTTTGGCGATCATTGCATTTCCTTGAATGATAATTTTCTCGACTCTCTTCACTAATCACTTATTATGAAAATAAAACTTCAATACTGTATGTTTGAAAATTGTGTGCCAAGTAAACCTGTATATCTTCGTACAAATATTCACCTTAATAATTGAATGATATTAAATATCCTTATGCTATAGACTTCCAACGGTTTACCACAATCAGTTCAATCAGTTAAGTGCACCTAACGATATAGTGTAATATTTTATGAAAGCGGATCTATTTTTGGACATAAGGAGTGAAAGCTGGCCTTTAAATGATTTGTTATTAAAATATTAAACATGATCTTGTTTAAACTTTCAGGTTAAGACGCAAGCGAGTTGGTGAATACTCATTTCAGTTCGAGGCGCAAACGTTATTGAATATTGATTTCAGGTCAAGACGCAAGCGAGTTGGTGAATACTGATTTCAGTTCAAGGCGCAAGCGAGTTAGTGAATTCTGATTTCAGTTCGAGGCGCAAGCGAGTTAGTGAATTCTGATTTCAGTTCGAGGCGCAAGCGAGTTGGTGAATACTGATTTCAGGCAAAACGCAAGCGAGTTGGTGAATACTGGTTTCAGTTCAGGACACAAGCGAGTTGGTGCATACTGGTTTCGGTTCAAGACGCAAGCGAGTTGGTGAATACTGATTTCAATTCAAGGCCCAAGCGAGTTGGTGAATACTGATTTCAGTTCAAGACGCAAATGAATTGGTGAATGCTGGTTTCGGTTCAAGACGCAAGCGAGTTGGTGAATACTTATTTTAGTTCAAGGCGCACGCGAGTTGGTGAATACTGATTTCAGTTCAAGACGCAAGCGAGTTGGTGAATACTGATTTCAGTTCAAGGCGCAAGCGAATTGGTGAATACTGGTTTCTGTTCAAGACGCAAGCGAGTTGGTGCATACTGATTTCAGGTCAAGACGCAAGCGAAATGGTGAATACTGATTTCAGATCAGGGCGCAAGCGAGTTGGTGAATACTGATTTCAGTTCAAGGCGCAAGCGACAGTTATATGCATATTAAAACTCATGTAAGCAATCCAATTATTGACATGAATTATAGCGAAAACAATAGAAGCACCCAAGTTATTAAATCATTTTGCATTTGTAACGTAGGATAATTGTATCAATAGCACACGAAGCTTACTCATAAGCGAAGACTTAGTTTATTAAATATCTATAGCAGTAGTGTTATGTTCGTATAGTTTGTACACTGTTCTTTAAGTAGGGGAATATGTGACAGTAAGTAAGAGTATTGTCAACCTGCCAATCTGCGAACAAGTCCCCTTAATCTGGGACATGGGTGGCAACAACCTCAAGTAAAACTGCGATGAACCAAGTGAGCATTTGAGTACGACATTTATTACATGTACTTCTTAAATACGCCATCAATACAAAGAACAGACGCTTATTGAGCATTGCATTTCTTTCAGAAATATATATTCACTCATGGTTAATCAATTGCATTTTCTTTACATTAAAACTTCCTTAGAATTGTCCCTTTTAAATAATCAGAAGTTAGTTTGAAGAAGAACTTGACTACATGTATTATATGTTTACATGTGTATGCCAAGAACGCGTACATGTGTATGCCAAGAACACGTACACGCGTATGCCAAGAACACGTACACGCGTATGCCAAGAACAAGTTTATCTTCATACTAAATGCACGATAATAATCCAACGATAGTAACAGTGTTCTTGTTGATGAACTATCCATAGATTCATTAAATAAACATACAAATCTTTTAAAATATGGACCAACCCAGAGCGCCGAAATGGGGACAACCAATTTTTCGACATTGTCCCTTATGATATCGAGGAAAAACGAGGACATCAGTAAACACATTTACTTCCGTCAGAGCGATAAATAAAAAAAGGTGTGTCCAGATAGCAATATATTTAGACCATCTATTATAATACGAAGTGCATGTAAGCATATATTAAGGGAGAACGCCCTTATAAAGATTCAGCAAGACATTATATCATGCCGATGTAACCTTATATACAGTCTATCTCTCATTATAGTATGTGCATTTCTCAATATATTTAGTTAAACCATCCTTATTTAATCAATAATTAATGCCTGTGTGACCTTATATTAAGTCAAAACGTCATTATGCTATGTGCATTTTTCGATATATTATGTCAAACAATCCTTACATTGATTCAACGAACTAATATATCAAGCCAACGTGACCTTATATTAAGTAAATCAGTGATTATATGATGCGCATGTGTTAATATATTATGTCACATGTAAGTATATGTCTATACATATATACCAAAGTCTTCAAATATCAGTATCAATATGGCACGATATTTATTATCTAGATTAAGGATCAGCTTCGGATTTAATCAGATTATTCATGAGGGCCAGGTTAAATCTTCCGTATGATACCCTAATAGCAAGCATGTTTTACTAGGATCAGTAAGGTTGATCCGTGTCATCCATGTGTTGTTATAGTTTTAATTATTTTGCCGCATACATAAATCATTCATAATTCCCCGATAATGTTTAATTATTTTGACTTAGTGGCCCAATATAAGTTAGATGTTACTTTAACATGTGTATATTGGATGACCTAAAATCAAATTAGTGTGACATTAATATACTGTCTGAGCGTATTTGATAGTTTTTGTTGTGCCAGGACTGTGAACATTCCTCAAATAAGGGTAATAATCTTATTCTTTAGTATTTGCTCATAATTGACACACGCGTTTCCGCTGGTTCCTAGTTTAGGCTGATGCAGAGGTGGAATTTAAGATCCGTTTTTATAACTCCAGTAGCGTTTGATATATAAATTATAATTACTAACGTAACTAGCCAACCAGAATACACGTTGTTTAACGAGTGTTCAAAAATGGCTAAAATAAGTTTGTAGTACATGTATATAAACTGGACAGGTTCGTGATGTAGATTGTTTTATTTTTAAATGTGTGAATTTTGATTGGTCGTTTATGACGTAACCATGCGTTATATATCTCGTTTAAAGACTTGTTATGCTGATGATTAAGTTATCTGGTTACCACGACTTGTTATGTCGTTACCGCGACTTATTACATTTCTATCGTTCCCATGGCGTATTAAGTCGTTGTCACGAGATACTAAGTCGTAGTAACAAAATAAATAAAAACAAACACATTCCACATAATGAACAACGAGCACATTGGCGTGCATGTAAAACTCATATTTCGTAATACCTTAACAGATCAACGTAATAAATAAACATAAGATAAACTGTTTATTAAATATACATGCAAACTGAAGTCGTTCTATTATTCAAACTTACGAATATAGAAATCATAACGTCGTACTAAAATATACGTGTTACAAAACATTTAATATTAATGAACGAGTAACAGCAGACTGACTTGTATAACCTTACATATGATTTACACGGTCATACTGTTGAGACATAAATTAACCTTTTATGTTTATCTTTTGTATATTGTTTATTTCCGAATGTTTTGTTTAACGCTTAACTTTGTACAGTCTTTAGTAATCCTCTATATCATCACGCCTATAGTGGCGAATGTACAAACGCTAAATCTGCCGTATAAATACTCAATTCATTCTAAAGGATTCTCTTTAGGAAGACAAACAAAGATCTGTTAAACATGTCAGCGTAGCTCTTAACACACAACGCATGCATTTGGTACAGTTGTAGATATAGAACATGTGTGTGACCCAATTCGACAAAAAAACTGAACGTTTGACTGTAATGCCTATTTGTTAATTCTCCACATACCCGACAGACACTTTTTTCTTTAGCATTCCGGCGCAGGTTGAGTTTTCGATCATTTTTGCTACATTTGATATTACTTCAGTAAACGTTTACATATTTAAAAAGATTCGTTACACAGAGATCTTGAAGATTGATGTCATTGAACCGAATGTGTACATTTGGCAGCCGGAAAATGATTAATGAAGTTAACCTTGGTTTCTTTGATTGAATTTAATATGTGAATGTAATAAGCAGGCTCGCATTTATAATCTCGAATGGTATTATTGTGAGAAACAGTGGTATAGAGCCATGTTTTGATTATCACAGTAGCTAAACCAGGGCATTAACGTTTCAGTTGATTGTCAAATTAAACGTAGTACAGAAAAATAGAGTAGAACTGCAGAAAATATAATAATAATATTATTATACCGGATTATAGAGTGTCATTAAATAATTCTTTACAATATAGTGTTCTGGTTTACTCTTTTTTCTTTTTTTTTTATAAAAGTCATTAATACCAGGTAAAGTGCCAATATTGTAATCTTCGAATAATCACCAGTAACAGGACACTAGAATTAAATAAAAATAAAATTTCACGTTCAAAAATAAGACAATTTTGACCGATTGCAAAGCACCACAAATAAAACCGAATTAAAATGTTAAAAACACAATCAAATCACTTACCGCTTGTTTAGTTTATGTCCATAACATTTCACCACAAATTATGTTCCTCTCTTAAAGAAATATTTTATGGACCGTATTGACTGTTGAAATTACACAACAGCTAACCCGAGTGTTAAATTACAAACTAATTGGACAAATTTCCGTTTCAATTAGCAATATCACCAATCAAATTAATTCCATTTGCAAATATGAAATTGCTTCAGAGATCGAAAGTCCTCGCTACTGATTGTATTGAATTCACTGAGATTATTTTCAGATTAGTTTTTAAGTCTTATCGATAACGTCCGACCGAATATACGGGGATATGGAGTATGGTTTTAACATTTAACTTTTAAAAGGCAACTTTTCAACTGTAGTCTGTATATTCCTATCGCGGCCTGTCGAACAGATTTGTGGTAAACGATCGCATATCAAACCCGCCTCAATAGTGTATAGAAGATTGTATTGATCAACTTTCAATCATTATTGGACAGGTTTCAAATCACTGTTTATACATAAGACTAATTAAAAGTTCTGGGTCGCTCGTTGTAAGTGTAAGTGTAATTTAAACCTTCAATTCGTGAATATGTTTGAGTCAAGTGGACGAAATATTAAAACAGCAAGTGCGTTATGCTACATTTAATGCACAAACGAACACATTTATCTTTGTTATTATTTGTTTATATAATACACGAACAAGGTATTTTTCTTGTGGTTATTGTACAAATATAATTATTATTTGGCTTGATATATAGCTGTTACAATGGTCGAGTGTTTGTGGGTGACGGCGTGCTTGCACGGACTTAAACATGATCGTAGAGAATATAGCGTGTCGCCTGTAATTTTCAGCATGTCCGGACCGTAACTTTATCATTCAGCATGCAAATGGAAAATTGCATACCACAAATGTTCACAATGTGCAGACAAAGTATTTCTCATAAAACCAAAGTTCATAGATTATATCTCAAGGTCACACTTTAACGACAAATGTCAAATATCCGCATAACTAGATTGTCCGTACTGTAAATGTATCAGTCATCATTCAATCCTAAAATATTTTATTACAAATGGTCAGCATGTGAAGATGATGCATCGTGGGTAAGACCCGTGTCCCTAGCTCAAAGATCAAGGTCACACTTGTAACATATAACCTAAAGGTCATATATGTGCACAAAACAGCTTGTCCGGTTCGTAACTTTATCATTCATCAATCTATTTCAAAATAACTTCCCACAGGCTTTCACCATGTTGAGGTGGCCCTTCGTAAGACCCGTGTCCCTTTCTCAAAGGTCAATGACAAACTAAGCGTAATAGATCAAATATGGACATTATACAGCTTGACCGGACTGTACCATCTGTGTCCGAAAGGTAATTTTAAAATATCTTAAAGCCTCATTAATACTCATAAATCAAAGAAAATCTCGTTAAATATTTCGTTAAAAAAAGGTACCCAATAAAAAATGTCAAAGCCAGATGTGTTCTGGTAACATAGATGTTTGTAAATACAAAATGCTTGTTTTTATTTTTTCGTGTCACAATAAATTCAATTTTAATTTTCCGCACTGATATCTATTCATACGCCTAACGAACACTAAAATGGCACCATATGAGTGTTCGTGTGTCGTATGAATAGATATCGTCGCGGGAAATTAAAATGGAATTTATTATGCCGCAAAAAAATAAAACGAGCATTTTGTATTTACAAACATCCATTTTACCAGTCCAAATCTGGCGTTTAGATTTTGGCTATTGCTATAAGGAACACAGATTTTTTATTGGCTAACTTTATTTTACGAAATATTGTACGAAATGTTCGTTGATTTTTTAGTATTAATGGGGCTTTAAATAATGTGTTGCGTGCAAGGCTTGTGTTTATCGCTCAAATATCAAAATCCATGCTAGGCGTGATTCTGCTTTATTTACTGTAACATCATTTAAATGGCGATTTTAAAGTACACGTAACATACCTTACTATAGAGGCTCACTTTTATTAGAAGGTTTGTTTTAAGTAATGCCTGTGTCTCTTGTTCAAATGCCAAGGTCTCACTCATTTTTTAATAATATGGAATGGCATTTTTGGCTAAGACTCGACATGTTGCCGACGCGCATGTTTATTTTAATAAAATTTCGCAATTGATTGTAAAGGGATAATTAATTGTTGTGGAATATGAAAACCATAAAAGTTTGACCTAAACTACAAGTATGTACAGCCCAGCAGCCTAGATCTAATAATAAATATATGTAAATTTAGCACATTAATGCAGTAACCTTTGGTTTTCTCAACATTCATTAATTAAGCTATTGTTTGGTCAACGAATTGCTGTAACTTTGCGTTGTAACACCTAGTAATATACATGATTATTATGACATTGATGTCTTTGGACGTAAGTATTAAAAGGCAAAAAAAAACTGTTTCGGCACGGACGTCGCCATCTTCACTTCCTTTAGATCATCACGTGATTACCCCCTCTGGAAAGGAATTCAAAAACTTCTCTCTGTGAACGTATATTCGATAAATACACCTTTATAGACATCGCAATGTATGTCGGAAAATAAATAAGACGACATTAACAAGTCTACTAGTATGAAATACATTAGCGGAAGAAATTAAAAAGCTCAATGTTCTAACGCCCACTATTCATTGAATTCCTTAAACGAGGAATTAAAAAACCATTATCCTGTAGAAAATAAATCTAAAATTAATGAAGATTTAACTACCAAAGAGAGACAGTCGATGAACATAATTGTTAAATCATAAACACAGTAAATAGATATGTACTAGTCTATAAAATTGCATTCTCTTGACTGAAATACCAGCACATGTCGCTTAAATAGGCATCGCTTATACGGTTTTGAAGACTCGGTTTAATTAATAAGATACAGAGTGGAAAATATTTAAGGAATGTACCAAATGTGTCAGAAGAATAAACTTTCCAGTAAAACATTAATTGTTTTAAATTTAAAAAGAAACAATACCGCGCAATTATGCAAAAATATGCTTCTTCTGCATTAAAATCGCCCCCCCCCCCCTCTTCCAATGCTAGCTTCCCTACCATGTAGTTTCATGTTGATATATTTAAAAAAGAGAGACATTATTCATACAAATTGTTAACATTAAAATGTACAAAGGGACATAACTGTGAAAATATTTACGTATGAGTCATGCAAAATTCACTTCCCTTCAATGAGATAATGTCTTCTATGTAGTTTCAAATGGATAAACTTGAAAGTATTCAAGAAATTTCTCTGAAAAATTAACCATACACATTAATAACAGGAAATAACATTTACACGATGGAATCAAGGTTTATATCTCTTTTGCACTTAACTTCCCCTCTATGAGATTTCTCTATGTAAAGTGCATGTGTGTATTTTAATGTTTTGAAGGTTCTTCCGTTCCTGAGGCTTCATAAAGTGAGGAGTCGGAGTGTGCCCAAGGCCTTCCTTCCAATTTTCTGTCTAAACTCACGATGGACGAGAAGAATGTTAAATTATGGCTGCAATTTCCAGTTATTTAAGCTTTTAAATAAACTTTTTCAATTTTAGTGTTTTTTTGTACTCTGGTTGGAAACCGGAGTATCCAGAGGAAATCGGCTCTAGGAGAAGTGCCCCCCCGGAGAACTGCCCCCCCAAAGATTTTTCACTGGGCGGAGAACTGCCCCCTCACTGTTTTTTATAGGGCGGAGAACTGCCCCCCTGCTGATTAATAAGGGGCGG
This sequence comes from Dreissena rostriformis, assembly GCA_007657795.1. Taxonomy (NCBI): domain Eukaryota; kingdom Metazoa; phylum Mollusca; class Bivalvia; order Myida; family Dreissenidae; genus Dreissena; species Dreissena rostriformis. The sequence continues at coordinate 221,093 of VMBQ01000777.1, forward strand.
AGAACTGCCCCCCTGTCAGAATTGATGACCCGGAGAAGTGCCCCCTAATTAAAGAAATTTCGCGGCGATATATAAAGCGAGTATTATAATGACAATAACGCCAGTAACTTTCTTGCTATTATGTCTGGAAATTGAGTGAAATTTCAAAAGTAATATAAAGTTGTACAAGAAATAAAAGTTATAAAACGGCAAAAAAAACCTGCCTCGGCATGGACGTCGCCATCTTGATAATCACGTGATTAACAATTAGCATGCAATTTAATACATCCTTATGCAAGCTGCAAACAATAA
>VMBQ01000778.1:0-22441 GCA_007657795.1 Dreissena rostriformis
CGGATGAGCACGGGAATCATTTAACTGTCCAGAGATTTACTCACAACATTTTGGGCCCCCTTTTCTGAACGCATGCAATGCACCCGCTATCTGCTCAATAAAGACAGAATGTCCAAGGGAGGACAGGTGTTCCCCGTCTGCAGCGAATATTGTTGGTGTTGCTTCCGTTAATATATCATTCTTTATACAGAAACCCTCATTCATGTGCAAAATTTTGTGTTTGCTGCGTAACTGTTTATTCTTATCCTACAAGAGTTCATAGCGAGAAGATGATCTGAATAACGCCACGAACTGCGTGGCAAAATTTGGGACCACACAATTTTACACTTGAAACTGAAAGCATCATTTATGAAGCTTATAATGACATCTACAAGAGAACGAATGTTTTTTACATCCAGACGACCCAAGTCGTTACCACCGCAGTGTAATATGATCAAATCTGGTGTCTCGTCAACTTTCTTCAATGTCTTTAATTTACCGACAACATCCAACAGTGACAAACAACTATATCCCTGCCACATTATGTGTGCGTCTGCGTTAACATGAATAGAAATATGCAAAGACTTAACTACGATACCAAATTACATAACTAACATAACAAATGCCCTCACAAGCTGCATGAGCCTTTTTGACTTTGATGTTTGCTTATTGATTACAATAACCAAAGCTTCATTATCTATGCGGAGTAAAACTTTCCTATGCTGCAACTTTCCAGCCCATAAGCACAGGCTAAGAATCACAGGGACCATTTCTAAAAAAAGTGATATATTTCATAACCAAACCCCATTGTTTAGGCCAGGGAAAAATTACCTTTCTCCATTGAAAAAACAGCCACATCCAAGATCAATGAAACCTGCACTGTCTGAAAATAATTGTATAACGCTGCTGTCTAACCATGAGTCCGGAGGGATATGCGTTACACCATTAAATTGTTTAAAAAAATAAGCCACATATCTAAATCGAGCTTAATTGCCTCTGTAATGCGTTATCTGTGATGTTTATGTTTTGCACTGACCATTGCATCATAGCGCCTACGAAGGAAAGTCCTCCCTGACCTTATAGCCCGAAAGAAAAATGACAATTTATAGCCCGAATGAAAAATGACAATGACAAATGACAAAATGAAAAATGACAACTAGTGACTGAAATTCCCTTAACATAACCTTCCTTCTCTGAAGTACCTGCATTATAGATACCCGCAACTCCTCAACCTTAAGGAACGGGATCCGTACAATCATATAAACCGAATCCAGCTCTAATCCTAAAAATATTAACCTCTTACAAGGACCAACTGATTTCTCCTCGGCAATAGTAACCCCCAGCAAGCTACACACCTGTGCGAATTTACCAACAAGATCACTACAATGCCCCGTATTGTCAGCCCCCGCAAAAATAAAGTCATCTAAATAATGATCCAAGGAGTCCCTTTCTGCAAAATAAATAACTAACCACTGCAAAAATGTAGCAAACTTCTCAAACAGTGCACAAGATACTCTGCAACCCATAGGCAAAAATGTATCTATGTAAATATTACCATCATTATCCTTCAAGCCTAACAAACAGAAGTCATCTGGACAAATAGGCAACAGCCGAAATGCTGATTTTATGTCACGTTTGGCCATTTCGGTGTTAAAACCAAGCTTAAAAAACCTATCTACCACTGTATCAAATTAAGTATAATTCACATTACTAATATCATCACTTATGCCATCATTAACACTACCTCCTTTTGGACAAGACAAATGTATAATAAGCCGCCATGATCCATCTAATTTTGGAACGAGGCCAACAGGCGAAATTTTTAAATTTTTTATTGGAGAACACTTAAACGGTCCGCAAATCTACCAGCCGCCACGTCAGTGTTTAAAATTTTTGAACGTAAACGTGCCGACTTCAAATTACATGCATCCGTTGAAACCCTTGGCCCAGTAAACCCAAGACGAAAGCCTTTCAAAAAGCCCTCTTAAAGTTTTTCGGCATCTTGTCTATTTGTATAAATGTTCAAATATGAAATAAGCACATCAGTATTTATCGGTGATTTTCCCAGACTTAAATCAATTTTTTCGCTTGTTGGCATTAGGGTGTCTTGGTCTGAAACCCGGTCTAAATCCAGGCAACCGCGGGCCCTGGGGAGCAGGAGCCCTGCCTGGAAAGAATCCCCTATTTCCCTGTACCTGCGCTCCGCTGAAAGCAGACCTACACATATTAGAAGGATGATTTCCATTACAACTAAGAAAATTATGCCTGTACGGACAAGGATTCATAGCACACCTGCTGTAATAAAAATCATAACCTTTTCGTCACATGACTCTTTCCGCACCTGCCCCCTGCATAGAAGGTCCCACATATAGCAACCATAGCTCAAGATCAATTTTATCAAAGCGGGTACCAGTAGGATCAACCGCAAGGCGCAAACGGAATTGCTGGTCATAGGCTTTCCAACCCAGTCCTACATGCCTACTTGCCGCAGTCCTAACTGTACTCATGTTCTTGAGTAGCTCCTGCGTCCTGTGGGGGTGTGCTGTTAAGAAGCTACTAGCATATACTAGAAATGCGTCTGACCACTCTTCAATTGTATTTATTGATATTGAAGGCTCAAGTGGTTTGATAACCAACTGCCCAGATGGGCTGAGGCTCAAACCACGCACCTGTTCCCCTGGTTGGGTCTCTAATAATAAGAGCATGGCTATGTAAATTCCTGATATTATCTTACTTTTAATAGCAGGTGATACGTGCAACCCCAACTGGTTGTGCACACTTGCAACTGGCATGGGGCTATTATCGAATTATAAAATTGATGGCCCAGGGCCTGGTGATTCCACAGCTGGACGAACAGTGACACTCTCAGCAAATATCCCCGGTCGCCTACGCTTTTCTACAGTCTCTGCGAGGTTTTCGAGTTCCATGCTGGACTCCGCCCGTCCTCTTTTATTTGGCCTTGGCATTGTGACTTGGACGTGTTAAGAAACATGAAATATAAAATAAATAATAAAAATTCCATTTATCAAATAAACAAAATGTGTTCAGTCCTTTGATTCTCTAATGGAGACCACTTCAATGCATAAAGCCCTGTTTTCGCTTTAAGGGAGACAACTTTGATTTGCTTGGCCGTTACAAAAATAAAATAAATAAACAAATGAAAATTCCATTTAACACTGCAACTTTCTGGTGCATACTCATTTTATCCCATTACACTGCTCATACCAATAACTTAATACGAGATGACGACATATTCGGTTGTACAAGCTAGCTGAGCTTATGTTTGTAGTTTTATACCCTCTTGCCGACTTAAAATAAATCTAATCTTTTGTCTTTATGATGATGCTGATGACCACCAATAACAACCTTTTTAATCGATAAAAATCGAGCTCAAATAAATAACATCCAATTAAATACATCACCTTCAGCACCCCTAAAGTCATTATGCTTAAACTCAGAACTTATTAAACAATGATGCTGTATTACTTTAATTTTTTTCCCCAAAATTGTAAGACAACATTTTTACGAACCTTTCACTTTCGCCTGTTCGGTAAAGAGGAAGCAGCAAGGCGGTGTAAAGCTTACGTCATCCCGATTAAAGTTTTCCCTACTATTTAACATAAGGCGGTTACACCTTACTTTATCTCGATCAAATTATCCCAACTATTTCAAGAGCAGAACAGGACAGACCGCACGCCAATAACGATCGGTTATCGATTAACAATAACCGCTATTATTGCAAATTACAAAACGCTTTTTGTTGTTATATGTTAACTATTGTTATATGTTAACTATTAACAAGAGTTTTAGAAGTTTAAACGTCTGTGAAGATGTATAATTTTGTTGTACTAATCACTCGCAAATTAATTATGACAACGCGAAACATTGAATTTCCATAAAAAAAGGTTTTTAATTCAACTATAAAATAGTTATTTTTATATTTACATTTACATACATTTAAATATATACTTGATATTTTATAGAAAACAAACGTTTTGAACTACTACTAAGTTGAGCGACTGGAATTACGATTGTCTAAATGTAAATGTATATGTTTATAATGGACTTAAGAAGAAAAACGAGTAAATTAATTGAAAAACATATTTAAAATACGCCTTTTTATTACCATCAGGAACGGTGCGACATATTTGAAATCATGTATGCAAACGTGTGTTTCAATATTTGCCCTAATAACGTTTCACAGTCCAAGGGAGATTATTTAGGTTATATACTTAATACTAAATGCTGGCTGTCATTTTAATAAAAGAAAATTAATAATCCTTCTTTTATTAAATATGCGATATATAAACAACATGTATAAAATTTAAACGTATTGTATTGATTGTGCTTTACATTTAAGATATGGTACAACGCGGCTGTTTNCATTGCCTGGCGCAGTTTCCATAGGCAATTTTCATCTTGTCTAGTTTGAGTCAGAGCCAGCATAAGTAACCCTTGACCTTGGAACAACGTATCTAAGTAAGACAATCTTGTTTTGGGACTTTTTCCATGTGCATCAAATAAAACTCAGTATAAAAAAGTTATGTTGTAATGTCGCTGTCCTCCGCACTGAAACTGTATGTGGGAACCATGACGTTGATGTAAGCGTGTATGTGGAAGCCTCTTTTTTTCGATGCCTTCTGACGCCCGACTCCATGAGAATAAAATCATGGAAACTGAAACATAAAAACCCACGAGAGTACCAAAGCAACACTTGTAATTAAACATGATAACATATACATTTTTTGGGGTAGTGGTGGGTGGGCTTTAATTATTTTTTCCCTAAATTGTTAGACAACATTTTTTACGAACCTTTCACTTTCGCCTGTTCGGTAAAGTGGAAGTAGCAAGGCGGTGTCAAGCTTACGTAATCCCGATTAAATTTTACCCTACTATTTAACATAAGGCGGTTACACCTAACTTTATCTCGATCAAATTATCCCAACTATTTAAAGAGCAGAACAGGACAGACCGCACTCCAATAACGATCGGTTATCGATTAACAATAACCGCTATTATTGCAATTACAAAACGCTTTTCGTAGTTATATGTTAACTATTGTTATATGTTAACTATCAACAAGAGTTTTAGAAGTTTAAACGTCTATGAAGATGTAAAATTTTGTTGTACAAATCACTCGCAAATTAATTAAGACAACACGAAACATTGAATTTCCATAAAAAAGGTTTTTAATTCAACTATAAAATAGTTATTTTTATATTTACATTTACATACATTTAAATATATACTTGATATTTTATAGAAAATAAACGTTTTGAACTACTACTAAGTTGAGCGACAGAAATTACGATTGTATGAATGTAAATGTATATGTATAATGGACTGTATATGCAGTTAAGAAAAAAACGAGTAAATTAATTGAAAAAACATAAGTATTTTACTTAAAATACGCGTTTTAATTACCACAAGGAACGGTGCGACATATTTGAAATCATGAAGGCAAACGTGTGTTTGAATATTTGCCCAAATAACGTTTCACAATCCAAGGGAGACTATTTAGGTTATATACTTAATACTTAATGCTGGCTGTCGTTTAAATAAAAGAAAAATAATAATCCTTCTTTTATTAAATATGCGATATATAAACAACATGTATAACATTTAAACGTATTGTATTGATTGTGTTTTACATTTAAGATATGGTACAACGCGGCTGTTTTGCCGATATAAATAATAACGAAACGCTTGCTCATTGAGGTCACTTATCGATACAATCTTCCCGACTGATTTCATTATTGATTTAACTTACACTAAATCAATGTTCATGCATATCCAATTTCTTGCAAGTATTTCAAAAAGTAGTTATGAAATTTAACACTAAAGCTTATAAACGCGTTTGCTTCAAATGACTGACAACCAACGTACTTTGTTGTGTAAAAAAAAAGTAATTTGACATAAATGAAGGAATGTATAAGTAGTTATCAATGATTTTGCCATGTAGTAAATCGTGGAAATAAAATCAAACCTGCGAATACTATGCGCAAATCGACATGGTTTCATATTTGAACAATCAAACTGGACAAAATCGTGGTTACTTTTGTAAACTGAAAATTAATTTCAGACCTTCATTTGTCTACAATGGACTAAGCTGTCGTATATTTCATGAAAAGTATACAAAGCGATGTTTTGAACTTTTGTTTTAAATATAATAAGGTAAGACAATTATTTTTGTTGAAAATATACTTAAATGGAGAATTACAATAGCAGGTATATGACAGATTCGCCTGAAACGGGCGGATCAAGCATTCAGTCTCAAACGCAAGGGAAGCTAAATTTTGGGGAAAAGAAACTGTCAACAATAGCAAGCGAGCAAGACATGTCTACAACAACTGAAGATCAAACAAGCTGTGGTTCTTTAAAGAAGATACAAGATGAAGCGTTGGGGTCCAAGATAAATAGTGCAAAACGAAACCTACAAAACACGGACCAGGACTACGTTGCTTTCATGAACGTGTCTAAATCAACGACTAAGCAAGATGTTGATAACCAATCCAGGGAAGCTTCGACTCTGGAATACAGTGACGATTCCATAGACGACGAAGCGAGAGAGCCAGATGACGGAAAAGCGCTGAATCACTTCCGAACATTGAATGTAACGAAGACCATCACGGTCGATAATAACCATAACATATCAAATGATATGAGAGAAAGAGAACAAACAGCAAGCATCAAATCCCGGGCATCAACTGTTAAGAAAATCGTCGATAATCAAAATATAAAACCAGATGATTTGACAGAAACCAAAGACAATACAGCCAGCAGAAGTTACTCACGTAAATCGACTGTTACGATTTCCGCAACACAAAGATCCGCTTCCCGGCTGTCAAGTCAAGGGCTACAACTCGATTGCGATGTGTGCGAAATTGATGAAAACTTTGCAAATGTGTACTGCTCTACATGCTGCCAAAAGATGTGCGAAATGTGCATGGAGTTACACGGTCGGTATGGTGGAAGTTTCGATCACGCCATCGATCCATGCGTAAGTATAGAATAAGGGTTATTTCATAGTAAGAACTTTTCGAAAACAAAAGATATGTTGATGCATGTTGAATACATCGCGGATAACATTTAAGTTAAACACATGTTTAATTTACGAACAGTGGTATTTAAAATAAAGTTAAAAAAGTGAAACTCCAGAAGCTCCAGCAGTATTGTATTCCTATTATACTCACGTTTGTTGTCCTTTATTTACGGCAAGTTACAAATTGCCAAAACAGTACAGTACGGTACAATTATGCAAAACAACATACAACACATAGTATAATAAAGCTGGGGTCACCGCATTGGAACGGTCAATGCTAAGCACTGTGGGTTTAATGCGGTTAGTGAGCGCTCAACCTCACACTTTGCCCAGCAATATTTATGATACATGTAAATGAAATTTAACCTAATAGCATTGCAACTCAAATTAAACAGTAATAACAGTGAATTTAAACGCATTCAATTTAATTACTATTTAATTACTGAATGGTAGGAAGGAGACCAGAGCAACAGAGTTTACACGTTTTGAGGCACGATGAAATAAAATTACGAACACGTATCAACTACATCCATTCTTTTAACAAAAAGATTTAAAAAAAATATAGTTTATATTTTAGATCATTATCGTGTACATAGAGGAAGATGCACGGGTGTAAAAGATCCATAGTACATAGCTTGGTTGTGTATGTGACTGTGATATACTATGAAAATAAATGTAAATGAAAATGAATGTAATACCTAAAAAGAATAACTGTATAGACTGAGGGGATAATTTATCAAAACTAAAGTCATTCTAGCAAAAATACATTTTTTTTCAGTGTAACCGTCCACTTATGTCACGTTATATTTTTATTTTTGTAACTTCCTCATTCGAATAGTCGTAGGCGTGTGTATCATTATAGAACTGCAAGAACACACTATGTCGTGCATTATTTATATAACTTTGTAATTACACACAATGATACTGTTTCTTCCAGTCTTCCGAATGCTCTTCAATAGACGACTCTTTGCTTGTACTGCTTAGAGACCAACACGGGCTGAGTTTCCGACAAATGGTTTGTCATTTGAACTCACAGATCGGCCTTCAGATATGCGCGAACTACCTACAAGACACTGCTGACATCCTCGCACCAAACCAGCCCATGTTAGAGCTCGCTATAGAGACGATTCGAGCAATGGCGGAGAATAGACATGAAGGTGATAAAGACGAGTCTGAAGTTAGGAAACGAGTACATCACGGTTTAGCTGAATGGACAATAACAGGCAGACAATCTATACTTATTTTGAAACTGTTTATCGAAGACATTTCAGCTGTCCTGAAGAGTTTTGAAGAGGTTAATGTGAATGTCGTCAAGGATGGAACGGAAACACCATGGCATGAGTTTGTTCTAGCGGTCGGCAGCACTTACCAAAAAGGAAGCGCACAAAGAGAAGATCATACAGACAAAAGAAATACTAAAACGTTTGTCAAAGACAGTCTTTACAATAGCATAACAGATCTGAGTCAAATCCACACGCGGATTATTGTGTCTTGTAGCCCAACTAATTTCTATGAAGCCGACTACGAAATCCAAGAGATTTTGGATGAAGTGCAAACGGTCACGTCAGAAGTTGTGACGCGCTCAAAAGTGGATGGATTCCGAATGAAGATATATGCCATACTGAAAGAGGCCGACCTCACGACATTATGTCAAGTTGAAGAAGAGGGTGAGGCCTGCAAACTTATCATACAATCAAGAAGCAAGGCTTCAGTGGAAGCAACTAAACAAGAATTCTTGAGTCTTTTCTGCAAAGGTATGCTAGTTATTTCTAGACATTAATCAAGTTTAGGATTTATGTATAATAGTGCGAATAAAATAAGATGTTAAGCACACAGTTTTAAGTTGATAATTCATCAGGGGAAAGTTAACGAAATAAGATGTTTCATATGACACCTTTGCGAATGTAAAACAAACACTAAAGTTTACGTTTAATAGACAAAAACCACTTGTAGTGGAATAGTAAGCCTTACTAAGGCAGTCAGGTGGGTTTTTTTTAATAGCTAATTTAAAGATGACATTAGGATGAATATAAAAAGACACAGGAAATAGTTTTAATTCAAGACTTGGATTGAAAACGTAGATTTTTTTTCAATTTAATGGTAAAATTCTATAGAAACTGCAATTGTAATTGACTTTAAAGAGACTGCAAACCACGAATGACTAAAAAAGAAAAGTTCTAAAATACCGTATTTTGTTACAATTATTAGTATATAGATTGATTAAAATATTACGACCAGTATATAGCATTACTTGAAAAAAGTAGTTTTTTTTATTTTTACTTTATTTGTGAATTTATTTATTTTTACTGGCTATGTATACCAGATAACTACCAGTTAACTATAAATAACGCAAGTAGATTGATCGTCATCGTCACGTGGAATGCAGGAATGCAAATTGTGCATGCGTAGTGAATTGTATATATTTTATATATAAATGATCAATCTACTTGCGTTATTTATAGTGTGTATATCGTTATGTCACCTATTTTCGCGATGTACTTTCGATTTCACATCGCGAAATTTTATTACCGAATATACTGAAAATATGAACTTTTTTCAAGTAATGTAATATACCAGTCGTGATATTTTAATCAATATAAACTAATAATTGTAAAAAATANGAAGATATATGCCATACTGAAAGAGGCCGACCTCACGACATTATGTCAAGTTGAAGAAGAGGGTGAGGCCTGCAAACTTATCATACAATCAAGAAGCAAGGCTTCAGTGGAAGCAACTAAACAAGAATTCTTGAGTCTTTTCTGCAAAGGTATGCTAGTTATTTCTAGAAATAAATCAAGTTTATGATTTATGTATTATAATGCGAATAAAATTAGATGTTAAGCACACAGTTTTAAGTTGATGATTCATCAGGGGAAAGTTAACGAAATAAGATGTTTCATATGACACCTTTTCGAATGTAAAACAAACACTAAAGTTTACGTTTAATAGGCACAAACCACTTGTAGTGGAATAGTAAGCCTTACTAAGGCAGTCAGGTGGGTTTTTTAATAGCTGATTTAAAGATGACATTAGGATGAATATAAAAAGACACAGGAAATGGTTTTAATTCAAGACTTAGATTGAAAACGTAGATTTGTTTCAATTTAATGGTGAAATTCTATAGAAACTGCAATTGTAATTGACTTTAAAGAGACTGTAAACCACGAATGAATAAAAAACTAAAGTTCTAAAATACCGTATTTTGTTACAATTATTAGTATATAGATTGATTAAAATATCACGACCAGTATATAGCATTACTTGAAAAAAGTTGTTTTTTTATTTTTACTTTATTTGTGTATTTATTTATTTTTACTGGCTATGTATACCAAATAACTACCATTTAACTATAAATAACGCAAGTAGATTGATCGTCATCGTCACGTGGAATGCAGGAATGCAAATTGTGCATGCGTTGTAAATTGTATATATTTTATATAAAAATGATCAATATACTTGCGTTATTTATAGTGTGTATATCGTTATGTCACCTATTTTCGCGATGTACTTTCGATTTCAAATCGCGAAATTTTATTAACGAATATACTGAAAATATGAACTTTTTTCAAGTAATGTAATATACCAGTCGTAATATTTTAATCAATATAAAATAATAATTGTAAACAAATACGATATTTTAGAACTTTTCTTTTTTCGTCATTCTTGGTTTACAGTCCCTTTAAGTAAAAAGCAAAACGGAAAATTTACACGTGCTGAAACTTTCAGAGTGTTCCTCTTGTCACCTGGAATGTGACACGCCGACCTATATGGATTGCAAGCACGTTCTGTGCACGGATTGTCTGAGAAAGACCGACAATGGCACGTGCCACTTGTGTCAGGATCAAAACCGAGAGAAAACCCCGGTGACGTCACTAAAGGTTATATAGGATAAATAAAGGGATATATATATAGGATCAAATAAGAGTATCGAAGTAGTGTAAAAACGTCGCACGATGGATAGTGATTTGTTGGCGTTTTGTATAATTTGATAATCAAGGATTCTGTTATCGAGTCTAATGCTTACATTTATGAGTTAAACATAGTTTTGTTTATTTCTCATAGTGTATTGACAAGATTATATATCCTGCCAATCGAAAAGCACATCAAAACGTTGACGATTTGAAACAAAAATATACCTTAACATTCACAGTGATATATTTATATTGTTCTTACATAAAATTCAAATATAATACACCAAAACCGTCAGTTGCATACACCTTGAGTAAAAAGGGACATTGTTATATGTTGCTTGTTTGTATACTTCAACATTTAAAAAGCATTGGCCAAAGGATTGTAATGAAATACCATTTTAATTGGCTGGGTATAAGGGCAGCACTCCTGCAGCTGCAACCCCGGTTGTGTCATTAATCACTTCCTAACGGTATCATTTCCCTTTCGCTTTGACCATTTTGTTTCTGTGTTTTGTTGTCTTCGTTTTTTTCGAGTATGGTTGGTGTGGTAGTGTAGAAATAATAATTTATTGGTAGCGGGAGACAGCTTCATCATGAAATTGAAGTAGAAGCATTGGTTGTAGTAACAAGTAACAGCAGCAACAACCCCATCAGAAGTAGTATAAAGGAAATAGACATGCATAAAGAATTTAATAGTTTGGCCAATAATAATACATAATAAAATTATTTTCACAACTTCATGGTTGCAGATTCAAGCCATCCAAGCAATCGATAAGGTGATAGACGAGAATACCAAGAGTGCTGTTTCCAAGGAGATGGTCGTTTCCTTAAAGCAACACTTTCCCGTCGTACGAAAAAAGGTGAGCAATACATTAAAGGGATATTTATTGTCAAGTCAAGCCATCGGATACGAATCATAGGCATATTTAAAATTAAATTTTAATTACATTATTTTGTCAAATTTAATTATCGGTCAGTAGTTTAGACCAGCTGTAAATTGCAAATGTCAAGTTTAAAATAGAAAACCAGTTTCAGTGACCCTAAGGTTTTTTAATATTCAAAATGGGCTATAGTAATTTTAATTAATGCTAATAGTTGTTAAACATGATAACTGTGCTAACATTTTATCAACAAATAATGATCTTATTACATGACTTCGGTGTTGTTTTGTGAATGGAACCAGGTTCAATGACCCCTTAAGAGTATACCTTGTGCATATTAAAATACAAATTGTGTTTAAACATGTTAAATCCATGGGTAGTAGACTTTAAATTATATGTAAATTACCTAATGTTGTTACTATAGAATGTCTTTTGTAACAAATTAAGTTCAGTATGACATGGCTTATATTGCAAATACAAATGAAATACAACTGGTATGCTGTTTCAACCAGTAAAATATGTGACACACACATTGTATCATGCATACTAGATGTCAATGATATTTAATAAATTTAATTGAATTGAGCTTAAATTATCTAAATATATAGAAATATATTGAGCTAAAACTTTAAATATTTATTGTTGTATTATCATTATATTTTCAAAGAACCATAATTTAAACGAATTAGTGATTACATATTACTATCTGTTAGCATTTACAATATTTTGTGTGACTGCTAATATTTGTTGAATAAGTAACAATTAAAGTTCATGAAAAATACCCATCTGTTCTTTTAATTATCCGTATACAATTGTTTTTAATGAGTTGATTTATAAATTTAGCATATAAATTGAATGTTATAGCGTATGTCATCAAATACCAAAAGAGTAAGCACAAACATTAAAAAGTCACTGAAACTGGGTGGTTACATTAAATATGTTCGTTTCGACAGAGTTCTCTAAAGAAACCGCAACTCTCGGTGAAAATCCCCAAATACCTGCTCAACAAGTGGCGGAAATCTACGGGAGGCGTGCAGCGTCTAAGGAGTTTAATCGAAAACAACTTTGGTCTCAAGGTCGGAGGATCCGACGACACTCTTCAGGTTACATTACACAATAACGTATGATTTGCAAGTGTATAGCCTCCAAATAAAATCCACGCATTACAACTGAAGAAATTTTTTCAGATGTATACATGTTTTACGATTTCCTTTTTTGTCTTTATTTTTTGCAGGATACGCATGGGTGTGAAATAGTGAATCAATGGTGTGACCCCCCCCCCCCCCACGTAGCGCTAGTGGGTGATAGAAATGCCCTTCGTCCGTCTGTTTGTCCAGTTTTTCGCCCTTAAAACTTTCGTGACCGTTTCATAATTATCAAACCCACCGAAGACTTTGTTTAAATGTTGTTCTCATTAAGATTACGTGCAGCAGGCATCAGTCTGTCATACAACCAAGGCCAAGGTCACAGTCGAGGGTCACATAGAATTCATGACCGTTTATGTCACTTATGCCCTGTACAGGATTTCCGCTTTACGATTGAATTTCTTAACGATTTTATTATAAGTATGTTGTAACCTTTAGATCTACGGGGATCAACTGGAAGTTCTAGAGCTTGCCGTCAACACACTCGAGCGACTCAATGAGAGACCGCCAGCGTCGGGTGTAACCGTCAGAGAGTCGCCGACGGCGCGGTCGAGTGGCGCATGCGCGGAGAGTTTGCGCAGATCGCCTACTTCCTGTTCAACGACCATCTCGGTCGGATCAGCGGCTTTAAATCTGTAAAAGTAAACACATGTGGCAAAGACACAATGCAACGTACGAAAGTAAACACATCCATCGTACAAGCCACGTACTGGAAAAATGGGGCTTAATGCATGTGCGTAAAGTGCCGTCATACAACACATTCCGCTTTTATTTTTCAAGAAAAAATGTTATAAAAGAAAATCCAGTTTAGGCAGAAAGTGTCGTCCCTGATTAGCCTGTGCAGACTGCAGAAGCTTATCTGAGAGGACACTGTACGCACATGCATTAAGCCCAGTTTTCCCAGAACGAGACACAAACAGTCACAGTACACGTATTTTACACTTTGTTCTCTTAGAAATGATTTAATATTATTTATAAAAAAAAACATATTTGACCTTTAAATCATGTACATACCTCTTGACCTCGACATAACAGATCATCAACAAAGCAGCTTCCTTCCTTAGCGACTATCTTTGTGTGTCTTAATTCGTAGCAAATCGCCTGATTAAATATGTACAAGAACATTACAAGTCAACCATTCAGTGAATGTGTATATTCAAAGCACATCATCATCATCGTTATACTACTAATAATAATCATCGTCATCATTTGCATCATTATCATCATCTACAGCAGTAGCATCAAATCTTTAAAAGTCCATTATTAAATGTGTACATTCGTAGCAAATAATAGCATACAGTTACAGTAGCCGTATTTTACACGTTATTCTCTTACAAATTTTTTAATAAAAGTTGAAAAATAAATTCTATTTGACCCTTAAATCATAAGTATACCTCTTGCCCTTGACATCACAAATCATCATCAAAAACGGCTTCCGTAGCAAAAAGCATATATGTGTGTCTACATTCGCCGAAAATAGCCAAATCAATAGACGTTTACATCTATAGGATAACATTACAACTCAAACATTGAGTGATTGTTTACATTTGAAGCACTTCATCATCATCATAATCATCGTCATCGTCATCATCAGCAGAAAAGCTGTAAAAGTCCAACATTTATTGAATGTGTACATTTGTTGCAAATAGTCATCATCATCAACGAAGAAAACCACTTAATACTTAATTCTAAATAATAATCAAAATCATCCTCATCATCACCACTACCATTATCATAAATATATAACAAATTGCATTCTTATACACTTTTTGCAAATTTCGCCCGACCATTTGACGTTGCTTTTCAGGTTAAATCGTTCATTGAGATAGCCCCGACAATTGTGGATGTAAAATGTGGGTACCGTGAGTTCCCAAAGGTCAAATACGAGATGGAAGAACTGGAGAACGATGTAAGGAACCTCTACACTGACGAATATATACAGCCTAAGAATTTCTACTACAACATCAAAGTGAGGGAGTATTAAAATAGTAAGAGACGCGACAGTTATGTGCATTGTGCTCTGACTGAGAAAAACAATCTCAATGTAGTCGTGATAAAGGGACGAAAAAAAAAAGAATACGTGAGCGAGGCGAAAGACCAGCTTTCTCAGTGGTGATCGATCGTGATACATCGACTATCTCCGGAAATCTCCGTGAGATCGATCTCGTTTCTATTTACAGTCCAGTCGTGATCGACTACCTACGGAAACCTCCGTTAGATAGATTCATGCAATACATACTCTGCTGAGTGAGTGGTGATGAAAATTAGTCCTGCAATAATATGGCAAAAACTTTATTGCACCTACATTGGAAATATGAGTATAACAAAAATTGCAAGTTTATGCAGTATATAGTCAAAGACTTAGTATGTGTTAAATGAACACTTTTAACATTTTGGTTGCAGAGATCGATAAACAAACAAAATCTATGCACAATTAGTATTTCTGCATTATGCAGGGTCAAATTAGCAGGTTGTAAATAATAATTGTAGAAACATCTGCATGTAAATGTGGTTTTGGATTGTACTGATATGAAATGTGTGAGAATATATTACCAGGCATGAAAGGGTATTACAACACAATACTGAAAACCCATATTGTGATATTATATGTTATATTGAAAAAATGTTGCAGCGCCTTAGTATTGTAAAATACTATAAGACTGTTTGTTTATTACTGAACTACTCTTTGCAATTACAGGCCGACCAGATTTGACTTTATGATATACCTCAACATATCCACATATATTTTTTTATCCCGATGCCAATGTTATACATTTATGCCGAAACACAAATTCTGGACTTTAGTAGAAGTGATAACCACAGCAAACTTAAAAAAAGTACCCACATAAGCTACAGTTTGTTGCTTCTAGAAAGACGAACAGTTGAAATTTCAAATGTGCGCCGAAAATAGTACGATTTAACAAGCATTGACCAACACATAAAATGTGAAATATTGTAAGCTTTTTTTCAGTTCGATAATGTGCATTTGCTGACCTTACTCATGTCTCTGCACGATAATACTATAAACGTCTTGCGTGAGAGAGGTTTTCTTACATTTGCTGACCTGTTCATGTTTCGCCACGATCGCACTCAGTCACGAACCGTAAACACTTACAAAATATAATCATTTTCAAGATATGTACATGCTATATGTAAAACCAAATCCCTACCTAAAAGAATGCAATATTATGTTCGCATATACAAAAAACATATACACAAATACACATGCTGTATATATAAGTGTGTGTCATCTTTTATTTCCAACGTACCGTAAATTAAAACCATCGAAAATGCTCTATAATATATATATATATTCACTGAACTCAAATATCATTTTACTAATACATAACCGATGTTAAATAGGTTCTTAGACTTTAATGTAAGAGATTACACATCAACGACGTTACATAGGTTCTTCAACCTGTCATGATTTACACCAGTTAATAGACACAAGTAGTACGCAACGTGACAGACAGTGTTTCTCCATCCATCAGCAACCCGCGGAGTATTTAATATCGCTAATNTGCCCCTCAAGACGTTTCCTTTATCTGAATATATAGTGCAATATTGTGACAAAAAAACTTTGGGGAGCATCACCCGTCTCCGACGGTTTCTCGTTTTACATATCAAAGGAGATTTGTTCTCTTATTAATGAAAGGAAAATATTATCCTGTTAACATTTCATCAATTATTTCTTTAGCTATTTGCCATTCCCAGAATAAATACATGGACAATATTTGTTGATTTCATTGTATGATCGAATTTTATTTCACTAATGGTTAAAGTAAAAATATTTTCGTCTCCGCGAGAGAGCATAAAACTTTTTCTATAACCAAGAGTGAAAGAAATATTCCATAATTCAACAAAAACAACCAATTTTCTTCTTATTTCATGCTTTAGTACAAGAAATATATAAAAGACGCGAAAATGGCTTAACAATCATGCCGTTTATTTATAACGACCTCATCAAAATGTTCGCTAAACAACGTCATAAATGAGTATGGAGGGAAAAGCGTGTCATAATCTGTGCAAAAAAGTAGCAACACGATCGTTTGGAGATATTGTTCTTTAATTTATATGGTATGGTATATGGTTAAAAGATGTTTGTCCATATTCTACACGCATTTTCATTTGTCATGAAACGTAACTGACACGTGTATACCAGTGCAGTTTATAAAATACTAGAGCGATTCTTCTTTTATTTTCATATTTATATATAATATGTTTAACTGAACTCAAATATTCTTTCACTAATACAAAACCGATGTTAAATAGTTTGTTAGACTTAAATGTAAGAGGTACACATCAACGACGTTACATAAGTTCTTCAACCTGTTATGATTTACACCAGTAAATACACACAAGTATAACGCAAATTGACAGACAGTGTTTCTACCTCCATTAGCAACCCGCGGAGTATTTAATATCGCTTATAAACAGAGGTATTTAATATCGCTAATAAATAGGAGTATTCAATATCGCTAATAAATAGGAGTATTTAATATCGCTAATAAATAGGAGTATTCAATATCGCTAATAAATAGGAGTATTCAGTATCGCTTATTTATAGCAGTATTTAATATCGCTAATTGATAGCAGTATTTAATATTGCTAATAAATATCAGTATTTGATATCGCTAATTGATAGCAGTATTTCATATCGCTAATTGATAGCAGTATTTAATATCGCTAATTGATAGCAGTATTTCATATCGCTAATAAATAGCAGTATTTGATATCGCTAATTGATAGCAGTATTTAATATTGCTAATAAATAGCAGTATTTGATATCTCTAATTGATAGAAGTATTTCATATTGCTAATAAATAGCAGTATTTGATATCGCTAATAAATAGCAGTATTTAATATCGCTAATTGATAGCAGTATTTCATATCGCTAATTAATAGCAGTATTTAATATCGCTAATTGATAGCAGTATTTAATATTGCTAATAAATAGCAGTATTTAATATCGCTAATTGATAGCAGTATTTAATATCGCTAATAAATAGCAGTATTTGATATCGCTAATTGATAGCAGTATTTCATATCGCTAATTAATAGCAGTATTTAATATCGCTAATTAATAGTCTGTGAAGAGAACAGATACATGTGGGAATGGTGATACACTCAAAGCCTTTGTTCTGTCTGATATGTGCCTCAATCCCTTTGAGACGCTAGACAGCACTGACAAGTCGGAAATAAGTAGACTGATTGAGGTCAGCGTCCTCGAGGAGGTCACATATGATAGAATATCATCTTTTCGCCGGTCACTAGGCCAAATCTCTCAGGAACTTATATCCTTTACAAAACTGTTTAACCCCGTACGAAAAGAGTGCGAATTTTACTTACTTGGCTGATGAAAGAGACCGTTACGCATAAATATCGCTTGAAATAAATGACTTTCCTATCTGAGAAGACACGTATCTGAGAAGAACGGAAATTGAGACGACAGGGTCTTGACAGACGTATAAAAGATGCAACATTTTTTTAGTTAAAATATTCCCAATTATGAAGCCATGGTCGATGTTGAATGCCATCAAAGTTGACAGTACATTTTCTAGGATAAAATCAATCATAATTTTATAGAAGTCTATGTCGGCTTATGAATCCGGGTTTTAAAATAAACAGGGATAAATCAGAAAGATATTTCATGCATCGGTACATCGTAACCTTTGCGTGAACAAAAAAAGAAAAGATACATCTCCTTTCTTATAATATATTTTACCCTATTAACTTAAACCATGAGACATTGTATCTCTGTTACATTTACCTAAATGTTTATGGATTAATCATGTACATTAGTTTCACGACTGTCTTACCCAATCAATAACTAAAAGACATAGAAGATAACTGATAAGTTATATAAGTGAAGCATTAACTAATGCTTTGTATGAGTCGCGCTCTGGGAAAATGGGGCCTAATGCAAATGCGTAACGTATCGTCCCAGATTAGCATGTGCAGTCCGCACAGGCTCTTCAAAGAGGACACTTTCTTTCAAGACTTGATTTTCGTTAAGGAAAGATTTTATTCAAACTATAAATTCCATAAAAGCGGATAGTGATCGGGACGTACTTCATGTTATGTAAGCAATTACAACTAAATTTGCTTTATCCATATATTAAATCAACGATTATCTAATCAGAATTAAGATACTCAAATATTAACCAAATAAATCGTCGTGGTTCTGAATTCCAGAAAAATATAGCGAAAACAAAAGCATTACTATTATCGACTGGAAGTAATCCAAATCAATTAGAAGTATTGAAATAAATAAGAACCACGGTAATGTCTGTTCCGGAAATATCTTATATCTAATGAAAATAAACAGTTTTTATGTAAAAAGAAGAACATAATACATTGTAATCAATTATTTTTTTTACCGAAATTATTACTCTATCCAGTTTTTTCAAAGCTTCAAATAAGATACGAGTTATAGTGGTGTTATGATGGAATAGTACGTTGCTCCGGACGGTCATAAGTTTGGACATTTTAAGATGAGGTTTAAAAATCGAATATTCGAATATATTCGAATAGGGACAAACGAATATTCGAATATCATTTCAGTATTCGTTCACATCCCTAGTATTAACGGTCAACGCCCGCTTCGCGGGCTTTTGCCCGTATAAGAAGTATTATAATAAACCAGTTATGTATTACTTTTTTATTGATATTTACATTAAAGTGAAATTTTATTCTTCACAGAATGACCAATATATTTAACTGTCTTTTTCACCATCAATCGATTAGCTAAGAGCACTGACATCTACGAAACGAGCGCAGCCGATTTCAAGAATTATTTTTACTGTGCCCGTGACGTCATTTTTCATTGTAAAAACGAAAGTGCAGTTTCTTTGTGTACTTAACCTATTTTTTGTTCGTTCGAAAAATTGTTCGCAATTTGTATCGATGTGGCAGGCGTTCTGGAACTGACTTTATATTTCTCAATTTGAAAAACAACACTCGCCCGGTCGGTCGAGTATTAAACAAACTTTACTCGCCCGACCGTCAACTTCACTCGCAAATGCGAGCGGTCGAGTGGATTCTTCAAGGCCTGCTACTAGTACGATTGCCCCGCGCCCGCGAAACCTGTCCCGGGGACATTTTTTTTAATAATTAAAATACATTTTTACATACATAATATTTTAACATCAAGGTCTGTGTTCTTAGGAATCATTTTGTACGTTCTTCTTAATGTATAAATTTATTTAAGAAAATTAAATACAGTTCGAGCTGTCGATATGCCTCTTTCTGAATTTTTAACAAATAAGTTGTAGGTTATTTTACTGAAAATAAATGGCTCCATATGCGCACAACGGTGTAGAAAAAGCATTATGTCTTATATATTTATTGATGTTACATTCTTTTTGTCGTGTATAAACCACTGATGACCACTTGCATGCATTTTGTTTGTATAAATATATTCAATATATATGTGAACTCATGGACTGTAATGTCTAATGTATCTTGAATAAACCATAACCATATAAAGTTCGACAATAACATCATTTTTTCATTATCTGTTTTGAATACACTTACAAGACTTTAAATCCAAACACCATAGATGGCTATCATAATACATATATTATAGAAATGATTTCGATGGGTAATTTAACCAGGCCTTAATGACACACACAAATTCATTCAAATCGGTAAAACAAATAATGTTTTAGTAACCATTGTTTGGCAAATGCTCAATACTGCGATAGCTGGTTATGCATATGTAGTAAATCGACATGTATATGTATTACGCACTCAGTGTATATTGAAATCTTTCCGCAAAATAATGCTTTACAATGGGGGGGATCCCGATTTGACAGGGATTTTGAAGACCGTCGCATCAACGGGGATTATTTTATCACGAATATGATTTATTTTCAGACGAGATTTGGTTCTGTAGCCAAACCTGTAAGGAATAGGAAACGACCAGGACGTGCCACGATGCCAATGATCTTAAATTTGAATATACCAAGCGCGTGGTCTGGGCCGGACTAAACGATCTAGTTCGGCGAGATGCGGTTTGACACAATGATGGGCCAATGATGACAACCTATTGGAAAAGCTGACCTGCTGCAGTTCCAGGCGTATAATCATCCAAAATATTTCATTCTTGGACATAGATTAATAGCATGTAAGTATACACTCATTTTATCGTAATTTTCTTTATTATGAAATTGTTTGCCGGTATTTGTTTACTTCAAAAATATACACTAAATATGAAATAAAACAGGTATTCCTGAACATAAATCTTGCATTCTTTCAGCTGTGAATGGTTGGCTGCCAGAAAGGCTCAGGAACGACCTGATTTGGAACAGGACCGTCAACATGAGAGGTGAACGAGACTCAAATGATGAGGCCGACCTTGTCAACGAATTTTTGAATAGAGAGTTTAAAAGTACTTTTATTGGTGATTTAAAACTTGTCTCCTCATCCGACATTTGGTCATAACATTAATCCAGTCTCTTTCTATACACCGCTTTCAAAATCAAGGCCTCATAAATAGAGTTCGAACTCACGCCTTCATTAATCTGCTGACATCAATGAACATTTTCGTACTGTGACGTACCATGGAAATCGTATGTCTACATCGCGCTTTCATGTACATTTTATACATACGAATGACAGATGTCTGTACTTCAAGCAATCAATTAGTAATAGTTTTAAAAGATATATAACACAGTTGTGTTAAAATCAACATAACGATTATCTATATTCATAGGTTATTACATTGAAGTAATTATACAGTAATTATAAAACAACTTATTTCCAGAGAGTCTTCGTGGCATTAGAGGCAAAGCCACGTCAGACACGCTTGCCCGTCATGGCAAATTAGCTGGAGGAGTTGGAAAAACAATCCAACAAATGTACTCCTCCATGGCGCAGGAGCGGAGCAAACACATAGGAAAGAGGGTGGAGACAAAAAGGGATGAAGATCTCCGGTACATTGTCAGGCTCCTCTTACGTGAACAGTTGATAAAAGTTGTCGGCAAACGTTTTCACAAAGCATTCCCAACGTTAAAGAAGAAGTCTTGTTCGCGAACCAAATACACATGTAGAGTGCAAGTTATCTCTGACAGATTGGAGAGACGCAGGCGTATTGTGGTGTGAGGGTATTGTTTCCAACAACATTCATGATTTTTTTCGTATGTAGCTCTCTACTATATTATAGCTCATTGGGCCATTGTCGACCTGAAATGGACCACAAGTCACCCGGGGGTGACTAGAAGCCGATTATTGTCACCCTAGGGTGACTTCAAGCCGATTCATGTCAACCTGGGTTGACTAGCGTCGGCTTGAAGTCACCCCAGGGTGACATGAATCGACTTCTAGTCATCCCCTGGTAACTTCAAGCCATTTGAATGACCCAATGAGCTATATTTTACGTTTTTTTTTTTATATATATTACATTCAAAATCATGCTACTACTTATTCCTTGTGACTTCTGACAATCATGCGTTTCTTTGACACTTGTGTATATAT
>VMBQ01000778.1:25007-125386 GCA_007657795.1 Dreissena rostriformis
AAATTTGAATGGAATCCGAGTGTGCATACATTTAATTGTGATACATATCCCTCAAAAGCGTTGTGATACTCATTACAAATAGTATTGTGCTTTTACGTTTCGTTATTATTTTATTAACAGAAACACCGTGTGTGTTTACATGTTTATACGCAATTAACATTAATTTGAATTTATTTTATAATCATTATTAACAGTTAGTTGTTAATAAATATAACAATAACTCTAGTACATTGTATTATGTCTTATGAGTATGGAATGGCTAATGTGTAGTATATTATACAGATATATGCATTCATGTAAAACACAAACGTGAACATTTGGATTTATTGCAATTTTCTTGCGGATTTTAGCCGCAAAACGGATAAAACAATTTTTAATGTGCCTCACAAGCATCAGTTACTTACTTTTAATCTCATACTGATCAATACTATGAGACCACTTACATAAAAAACACCACCTTAACTGGGGTTGTTTGTCTCTTACGTTCATTAGCTGACAAAACTTTTCTATGATTTCCGGGAAACCAAATATTGTTTCCACTTTGATTTAAATGGACTATGACATCTAACGTGTATTCATAGATACAACAAAGTATGGAATAAAATATAAAAATACGCCTTTAATTAGACATATCTTACCAAATATAACACCATACAAAATGATAAATGTAAAGTTTAATAACAGTTGGAAATCCGATGGTTAGGTAGGTAAATGTCAGACTCTTCGAGGTCGTATAGTAACCCAGGTCACTGTGGCGTTCCTTAACTCTTCCTTCATGGGTGAATCCTTGCATATATTAGAGACGTAGATAATATATACGTCTCTGCATATATCTAATAAACTGTCCTCCAAGTAATCGTTTTCCGGTCCAGAAGAACTCCTTTGTTTCTTCGGAATACCGCATGGCAGAGGTATTCAAGCCTGCATGAGTCTTTCAATGGTAATAATTGTAAGAGGCTGCAAAAAGTACAACAACAATCAAAATTAAATATTAAGATGTGAGAGAATAGCACTGAATAATACCCATTCGCTGTCAAAGGTTTCTAAGTTATTTTTTGAAATTGATATTTGTCATAAGTTATCATATTCATACTAAATGTATTTCTTTGCTCCTGTTATACTTGTAATACATTTATTCATTTTACATTTGTACAAGTATAGCTTTATAAACACAATATTATTATTTATGGCTCTAGCAGATTTTAATGATCCCCCCAATTTTTTTTTGGGGGGTGAGAGCATATAGTCGCCGCTTAGTCTGTCCGTGTGTGTGTGTGTGTGTGTGTCNAAAAAACAGAAAAAAAAAACAAAAAAAAACAAGCAAATTTTTGGCTTTAAGTGTTCACATGCTTGTATGCTGGCTTAGAATAGCGCAAAACAGTAGCATTCGGATAGAGTAGTGCATATATGACCGAACATGCATGCAAATTTACAATCAACTGTAATACTGTTTACCTCAATTACAGTATATGTTATCAATAAAGTATGTGAACATTTCACAGAAAAAAAGGAGAAGTTAATCTTAATATAATGTAAAGTGTGCTTCTCATATTGTTTGTTTACCTCCCTTTTAAATTGTGACAACCTATGCGTAACGAGCTAATAGAATGTCAATAAGGCTTAGAATTAAGCAATTAGGGTTTGTAATCAATATATACAGTAGTACACAAATTTAAAGTGAACACAAGAGATTACTGGGTAGCTTTACAAAGAAGTCTCCACCCCCAGGGAAAAAAAACTAAATTACTGTGTAACGAATGTTATGATAACAAATTAGAACACTGAGAACGCGACCGCATGAAATTAAGTACAGTTAACAAAAACATCGTGATTTTACCCATGAATAGTCGATCATGCCGATTACCACGATGATATATGCTCAACAAAATAAAGATCGATACAAATATAACCACGTGTAAGTAGTTGGAAACGTACTAATTAGTAGTTCACGTGGAACGACTGTATGAATTTACTGTGATATCAATTCACCTAGGGTATAGCTTATGCAACAAATAAGAGATGAACTTACACTGACTGTAAATTAACCGTTTATGTGGGGGCAACAACAACAACATGCCGAGCAAGTAGTAACGATATAGTGAATACAATCAAAACAAAAACAACTATGGAGGGGTGGGGCGGGGGGTGGTGTGCAAAATAAATACAAACACAAAAATAAATAAGTACAACGTTAACCACTGAATTTTATCCATTAATTAATTCTATATTTAAAATAGATATGTTTCAACCTTAATAAATTCAAGTGTCAGACTGAGCAGAAGAGAAACAACGAACAACAACAACTAACGAATTGAAATTGTCCCAGTTTCTATGAATAGATATGTAAGATTCATTATTAATATATAAATAACGGAAATCTTGCACAAAAACAATGAGTTTGTTTAAGAGTCTTTGTCTGAAGAACAATGTAAATGAGATAAATGAAGTATTTGTTATATTATTTTTAATATACTAGAACAATTATGCCTATTAAATGAAGCAGTATACAATACAAACAAGTTTAAATGTGTGGTGTGTATACTTTTAAGAAAGTATCGCAATATATGCATGTAATAATGTATATAATGATGTATGAACGCTGAAAAGATTTTAAAAAAAAACGCACAAAAAGGCACATAGCTAGTTACTGTTCTGTTCAGATCATGTTTAATGATTATGATCGTTAATTGACAGGTTTGAAGGCAGTTAAGTCACTGGCAGTGTTGACTTTGATGATTTTGGAGTTCCGGTCTTTTATAAGAATCTTCCCATCGGATGACCATGCCCCAAGAAGATGACCGGTTTTCGTCAGGGATCTGGCACTAAAGAGCAGGGCACTGCGTTTGGCTGTAAGGTCCTCATTTATGAATGTTTTTTCAAACCCGTGGTCTTTAAGCTCTTTTCTACAGAGGTAAAGCTCTTGTCTAGCTCTGTATGAGGTGAATTTGACAATGATGTCACGTGGCTTATTCGGACTTGGTTTACCTACTCTGTGGGTCCGATCTAATTCAGTTAGAGTTAGATTTGATCCAATTTTCCTGGATAAGTCAAGAACGAGGTCATCAGTGTTTTCACCTTTGTGTTCTTCAATCCCTGAAATTCGAACTAGATTCCGCCTTGAATATTGTTCTTGGTCATCTAGTTTTATTTCTAGGAGATTTACTTTGGCCTTCAACTCAGAATTTTCACTGCAGAGTTTCGTGTTTACATCTTCAAGTAGATCCAATTTTGAGGTTAATTTAGAAATGACGCTTGTGACAACATTCTCAACAATGGTTTCGATGTGAACACGGAATGTTGCTAATAAAGTGTCTGATATTTTCTGGATGGCTTCCTCGGAGAGAGAGATTGTTGGTTCGCACAACTGGGATGCTAAGGGGGACTCCATGATTGAATGATATGCGCGTTTGTGCTCACTATCGAGTTCGTTGTCGGGTGAACTTAACGCACGTTTGCTATTTCTGGTACGGTCTGGTGTTTCACAGGTTAAAGACATTGGCCGGAGTTAGGAGCAATAACAAATTATGTGGACTTTGCGAACTTTTGGCAAAAACATGTAGTCGTACCTGATGATTAGAGTCCAACACATGAGCGTTATCCACAAGTGCTCCGCTGCTTAGAGCGAAACGCAATACAGACACAGCACAGCACAGATACGGTCACCTCGATGACACAGCACAGACACAGCACAAACAGAACACAGTCACAGTCACACTATAGGTAAAGCACAGACACAAGACACTCTTAGCACGCTAAAAAGGTCGTCCCAATAATACAATAACTTAGTTGCATTGATGGTACTTTTAAACTTTAACGTTTAGACATTCAAATTTCGCTTCCAGGTTTTCAGCACTCAGCAAACTTTTGTATAAGAAAGTGGTTTTGTAACTAGTTTTACTACCATTCTACCACTCCAGTGTAGTTGCATAAACCTTATAAATCCATATACACGACTTTACTACATTTCGACTTAGTCGCGTAAAGTCAATAATCGATAACGGAGACACGGAGCTCAGAAAAACACGTCTTGTCACCTTGAAAGCTATACTATGAAGTTAATGTAAGTATAAGTAAAAAACACATTTTATCTATTCCAACTAGAATATATCTGGTGGTTACAAGGTAGAAATCCTTCTTTTTTGCGATTTAAAACTTAAATATAATCGCGTTTGACGAAATGGACGTACACGTCTAGAAATCCTACTTTCGGTTTTAAAAGCGGTACCGTTTGAAAAATAATTTATTACTTGCTATCTATGCTCTACATTTAATTTTATCTATGCCAATTATAATAAATATGATGGTTGCAAGGTAGAAATCCGTCTTTTTTGCGCTTTAAAACTTAAAAATAATCGCGTGTGTCGAAATGGACGTACACGTATAGAAATCATACTTTTGGTTTTAAAAGCGGTAATTCCCGGTTTAAAGATAATAAATTACTTGCTAACTAGGCTATAGATTTAATGTAAATTGTGCAAACTTTCAAATTGCATACATATGTATTGATTAACATGTACTTCAGTTCAAGGTGTGTGGCCTTAACCTACCGCCAAGGTTCGTGGTTTATGTTTTCTTAAGCCACGCTAAATGCACTTAGGATTTTCTTCGTATTCAACAGTAACTTAGTAACTTAGTAACATTGTAACTTAGTCGTCTCTTCTCGCGGTTATGCTATTACTATTTACTTAGAAGTCAAAACTAACTTTATATTATCTTAATCCGGGTTTACTATTATTATTAACATAGAATTCAACACTTACTTAGTATTCTCTTTACTCGGTTTTATAATTATTTCTTATGTAATAAATAAGCATCAAATAAGATCATAACGATACATTAAATGAACGAAATGACATAACTTTGTCCTTAAATTAGCAGGTGAACATCATTCATCAACCCTTAATATAAGCAATAGTTTGAATTACACATATGACATATTATACGAAAAAAACAACATATTTGACAACATACTAGTCACAGACACGTAATGTAGACATATATTCATATCGTTTAATGCCATTTCTGGACCGATTTATCAATATATTATTAAATCTTCTTTTATCAGACCGAACGTTTTGTCAATCATATATACATTAGAAGATAAGAATTGTTCCCCAAGGGTTATGTGATTCATATTGAATATGCCCCTAATTGGAACGGGAACAAGAAGTGTAATTACTAGACAAAATGAAATGCTACCTTTGATTATTTAATAATGTACATTTGAACTTAAATGTAAACACATATGTGTCACTGTAAGTTTGTTTACAAACATGTGTCTCAATTTGTCATACATTAATGTATAATTTTCTGTCCGTTCCTTCGTCCAAGACAATAATGCTTCGTCATCGTTGTCCCTAATAACGTGCACAACTCGACACTCTTTTTTTATTGGCCACTTTCTGCCAGGAAAACCGATACCATATCGGGATGTGATAACATCAAGAAGCAGATAAGTAACATCCAATACTGGAGAAAAAAAACAACAGCCATCGCTATTTTGAGATGACCCAATGGTCGATTACGTGTTCACGAGCGTAAATGTACTCAACCAACATAGTTGGTGCTGAATATCAGTATTGCATGGAATGAGGAGTTCAAAAAACGTGTCTATAATTGCTTGCATTTCAGTTTGAAAGTGTGTGATGTGATACGGTTTTTTTTATTGATGCTTAAAAAAAACAGGGATTAAGTCATGCTTAGATGTATGCAGCTTTGAATTGTTGTTTTAAATTCTTCAGAGACAGCTTGCACGGAGCTAAACTATCGGGAAAAAATAAAATGCGTTGTCATAGTGTGATTTTGTCAAGGGCACTGTACGGTGGATGGAGTACATTCGACCCCGTTTTAATAAAACTAGTGTAAACATTCAATGTGCGTCATTGTTTCAAATACAATTATTGAGAGATAAAATCGATCGTATGAGAATCGCTGTTTCGCTGTTAACAATCAGTGGATGTTTCTATCAAATGAGTGTTTTCGCGTCCTCAGTGTGTTTCAAAANATTTGGTGCGCAACATTCAAGCCCCGATATCAGACAGTTAATATCAACGGATTGCAATAATATTTACATACCTGTGTAGATAATTCATTTCTCGATAATGTTCCGTAAGAATTATGTAATGACACTTTCAATTTTGCACGCCTAGGCAATTTAAATCAACCCACTATTCACATTTTCCATTGCTATCGCTGTGCCCGTGGTAAACCGCAGGTAGATTTTAATCGATAACGCAGCCTATTACACCGTAATGCCTTCTTCTGATTGGTTGATATTTAAATATTTCATAACATGTTGAGAGGTCAGCGATTGTATTGCGATTTAAGCAGAAGTTTAACTGAAACAAATTATGCCTTTTAACTTCAATTCCACGATATTTGAGGTAAAAATGGACTTCTAAACTAAAACTTTATGAGTTGGTAATGTTATTTTGCAATTTTAAGCATATTGATGAAAATTTAAACTTTCTGGTGTCCACCACGTAACTGGTCGTTCGCCGATAAGAATTTAGCCCATATAAAAAGTATCTCTAAATTCTTGGCAACGTCTTATAAATAAAACTAGGTTTTTGACACGTATTTTTCCCAATTGGCTTGATTTAAAAATTCCCAATCTGACCAGACTCTTTGTCCCAAAATGGCTAGGAAAACCCCTGAACATGTGTTGTCAGGCCAACAGTCAGTTTTTGTGACACATTTATGGTTTAAATGTTGCCATTCAATACAGCATTGTAATTGAGGACACTGAATGATGAACCAAGTTTTTGATAGGAACTGCCGTCTGAGAGCTGTGCTGATCAACTTGATCTGAAGGTGTTCTTATACATTGTAGAATTAGAAGTTGTGTGTACAGGCCTCCGCCATAGACACTGATCACTGATCTTCATGCATGTGTTTGGGCATCAGTGTCTGCGATACATTTCTACTTTCTAACTTAACTGTGTACACATATAATTTATTCATCCTGCAGTATTTGCCTGTTGATAACCTTTTTATTTTTACATTTAACAGATTCGTAAAGTCGAAATTGGGCGTGTTGCCTACATTGCCTATGGGGACGACAAAGGAAAACTCTGTGTGATTGTTGATGTGATAGACCAAAACAGAGTAAGTGAAATAGAGGATATTTGTTCATGTCAGTGTAAGATCGTTTTTTATTTCACGAGTGGTCATAGAAAATATATTTTCACGAGTGGCGCAGCCACGAGTGAAAATATTATTTTTCTATGATCACGAGTGAAATAACAAACGATCTTACACTGACATGAACAAATTTTCTGTTTCTTTTATGCCCCTTTTTCAAGAAAATAATTAATTATAATTTTCCTTTCGCTGAAAAGTGACCCTCTCTCCCGTGGCGCGCCTCAATACATTGAAATGACGTCATTTTGTTGATGAAATGACGTCATTATTCATTTTATTTTACTCGTGATCACAGAAAATATAAACAAGGATATAAACAAGGGAAGTACATCTTGATATGATAATCTAAAAATAGAAAACGGAATTCCGAAAATGTGTTCTTTTCACCGGTGTTATTTCACTCGTGATCATAGAAAAATAATATTTTCAGGTGCTGATCGATGGTCCATGCACAAATGTGACCCGTAAGCAGGTCAATCTGAAGGCCCTCCAGCTCACACAGTTTGTGTTGAGAATTCCACATTCTGGCAGAGAGAAAGTGGTGCGCAAAATGTGGGAGAAGGACAATATCAGCAAGAAGTGGGGTGAAACGATATGGGCCAAGAAGATTGCAAATAGAGAAAAGGTAACATTAAAGAATGTGTTTTGTTTAAAATGGGAGAAAAAAAACACTTAAATATGAATCTTTGAATTCGATCAAGGTTTCCTTTATAAATAATGAGTTGTTCTTACGATGTATATTCCAAGATAATTTAATACCTTTTCAACACACCTCTGTATGATGAACCAAGTTTTTGATAGGAACTGCCGGCTGAATGTTGTGCTGATAGGTTTGTTCTGAAGAGGGTGTTCTATCATTCACAATCTCCAAAAGTTTATATTTTCCTAAAATTCTCAATTGAAGGAGGAAAACAATAGTTTTGTAATAAATTGCAACATACCGTATTTTACCATGTATACCACGCACTTATTTACCTCAAAGTTTCCCATTAAAAAGTTGATATGCGTTATACATGGGTACGAAGCAATCCTGGTTGAAAAAATGAGAAAAAGNACCTTATAAATCCATATACACGACTTTACTACATTTCGACCTAGTCTCGTAAAGTCAATAATCGATAACGGAGACACGGAGCTCAGAAAAACACGTCTTGTCACCTTGAAAGCTATACTATGAAGTTAATGTAAGTATAAGTAAAAAACACATTTTATCTATTCCAACTAGAATATATCTGGTGGTTACAAGGTAGAAATCCTTCTTTTTTGCGATTTAAAACTTAAATATAATCGCGTTTGACGAAATGGACGTACACGTCTAGAAATCCTACTTTCGGTTTTAAAAGCGGTACCGTTTGAAAAATAATTTATTACTTGCTATCTATGCTCTACATTTAATTTTATCTATGCCAATTATAATAAATATGATGGTTGCAAGGTAGAAATCCGTCTTTTTTGCGCTTTAAAACTTAAAAATAATCGCGTGTGTCGAAATGGACGTACACGTATAGAAATCATACTTTTGGTTTTAAAAGCGGTAATTCCCGGTTTAAAGATAATAAATTACTTGCTAACTAGGCTATAGATTTAATGTAAATTGTGCAAACTTTCAAATTGCATACATATGTATTGATTAACATGTACTTCAGTTCAAGGTGTGTGGCCTTAACCTACCGCCAAGGTTCGTGGTTTATGTTTTCTTAAGCCACGCTAAATGCACTTAGGATTTTCTTCGTATTCAACAGTAACTTAGTAACTTAGTAACATTGTAACTTAGTCGTCTCTTCTCGCGGTTATGCTATTACTATTTACTTAGAAGTCAAAACTAACTTTATATTATCTTAATCCGGGTTTACTATTATTATTAACATAGAATTCAACACTTACTTAGTATTCTCTTTACTCGGTTTTATAATTATTTCTTATGTAATAAATAAGCATCAAATAAGATCATAACGATACATTAAATGAACGAAATGACATAACTTTGTCCTTAAATTAGCAGGTGAACATCATTCATCAACCCTTAATATAAGCAATAGTTTGAATTACACATATGACATATTATACGAAAAAAACAACATATTTGACAACATACTAGTCACAGACACGTAATGTAGACATATATTCATATCGTTTAATGCCATTTCTGGACCGATTTATCAATATATTATTAAATCTTCTTTTATCAGACCGAACGTTTTGTCAATCATATATACATTAGAAGATAAGAATTGTTCCCCAAGGGTTATGTGATTCATATTGAATATGCCCCTAATTGGAACGGGAACAAGAAGTGTAATTACTAGACAAAATGAAATGCTACCTTTGATTATTTAATAATGTACATTTGAACTTAAATGTAAACACATATGTGTCACTGTAAGTTTGTTTACAAACATGTGTCTCAATTTGTCATACATTAATGTATAATTTTCTGTCCGTTCCTTCGTCCAAGACAATAATGCTTCGTCATCGTTGTCCCTAATAACGTGCACAACTCGACACTCTTTTTTTATTGGCCACTTTCTGCCAGGAAAACCGATACCATATCGGGATGTGATAACATCAAGAAGCAGATAAGTAACATCCAATACTGGAGAAAAAAAACAACAGCCATCGCTATTTTGAGATGACCCAATGGTCGATTACGTGTTCACGAGCGTAAATGTACTCAACCAACATAGTTGGTGCTGAATATCAGTATTGCATGGAATGAGGAGTTCAAAAAACGTGTCTATAATTGCTTGCATTTCAGTTTGAAAGTGTGTGATGTGATACGGTTTTTTTTATTGATGCTTAAAAAAAACAGGGATTAAGTCATGCTTAGATGTATGCAGCTTTGAATTGTTGTTTTAAATTCTTCAGAGACAGCTTGCACGGAGCTAAACTATCGGGAAAAAATAAAATGCGTTGTCATAGTGTGATTTTGTCAAGGGCACTGTACGGTGGATGGAGTACATTCGACCCCGTTTTAATAAAACTAGTGTAAACATTCAATGTGCGTCATTGTTTCAAATACAATTATTGAGAGATAAAATCGATCGTATGAGAATCGCTGTTTCGCTGTTAACAATCAGTGGATGTTTCTATCAAATGAGTGTTTTCGCGTCCTCAGTGTGTTTCAAAATTCAAAATTATATCCTGAACGTAAAATTGACACATGTTGTGTTGAAGTTTGCTATCACTCAACAAACGAATATTTGATTTGTATGCGCATATGATACATGGAAACTCATAACGCCATTGATTAAACATTAGCGTGTGTATGTGAACTTCGATTTTCTGTGATCATGAAAAATGCGTTAATTGCGATTAATTATCGTCCGCTTAATTGTGTGTAATCTCATTTGTTCGCACGTATACAAGAAGACACGGAAACGATTTTAAAATGCTGTTAAATATCGCAAAGCACCAACGTTGGAATTTCTAAACTTTGTGATTTAATGTCATTTTACGTCAAAACTATTTAGGTATGACATCGATAACATAATTAAGTTTAATATAAAAACAATACAGTTTACATATTCAATTGCACTTGTTTTGTGCAATCGACACTCGAAGATCATTATTAGTATGCTAGGACCTTCTTGCAGTCTCATAAAGCTCCAAACGATGACGGAAAAAAGAAGTTTTGGAAACAGATGTGTCAAACTAGTGGAAGCCAGCCTACACTATTGTCGAACTGTTCCGAAAATAGATTGTCAACCCGTTCTAATGGCGGACGGAACGAGTCTGCAGATATTATCTTTGAATTATTAATAGCGCAATGAGAGGCTCGCAGATGCCTCACGGAACCCATTCTACTCTCGCGTACCACCACTGGCAAAGATAAATAGGACCTCTCCCCAGCAGTATAAGAGGATGTGCTATTTTGCATTTATTTATGATATGCTTATACTTAAATTGATGGCAGCGAATATTTAAACAATAATTCTAGACTGTTTTCATCAATTTGGAAAGTGGAGCCTGTGATAGACTTTGACATCGAAAGGGAATAACTATATTACGGTACATTTTATCAAATAAAAGAGTTTTGTGACAACTTATATAAGATGGATAAATCGTTTTCTAAATCGTCGTTCTTTTCTTTCTCGCCACTCAAGTCCAACTTGAAGAGTTCGTCGGCAAAGGCAAAGTCCCTCTGTTGGCAGAAATCAGTCAAGGAGGAGAATGCCAACTGGACAACAGTTGACCGCGCGGAGCCCAAGTCGAAACCGGAAGAGGTTCGCAGGTCCCGGATGTCGCGGCGTCGATGCTCGGCGCCTTGTGCCATGCCCCTGGCGATGG
Source organism: Dreissena rostriformis (assembly GCA_007657795.1). Lineage (NCBI taxonomy): Eukaryota > Metazoa > Mollusca > Bivalvia > Myida > Dreissenidae > Dreissena > Dreissena rostriformis. The sequence goes on from VMBQ01000778.1 coordinate 36,438, forward strand.
ATATGCAGTCCCGAAAGCCGTCATTGAAGTCAATACAAATTATGAAACTCGGCAGCAATGAGGTACCGTCAGTAAGTCATTATATGCTCATCGTCATGTGAGGCCTGTGTATGTAGTTTGAGTGTTTTCATGTTTTGGGGTATGTTATATAATTGAAAAGATATGCGAGGCAAAATTGTGTGATCTGTTGGGGGAGCGGGGGCGTTTACTTCAATAATCATTAGTTGAATTGGGGAAAATTGGGATTAGGGAAAATGAACATTCTTTAACAAAATGTTAATATGCGTTGCGCCTTCAGCATAAAGTATGTTTTCTGATCATTTATGGCCAAGAATCAATTTGCTTATATTGGGAAAAAATACAATTCCATTCGTCAATATACACTATAGCTTAGCTACAATATTTATAAAAAAACATAGTTGGTGAGACAATAAAAGAATTAGCGTTTAATTGTTAAAAGCAAAAAAAAGCTATAGCCAAAACAGATAAGATAAATTGACACAAAGCTTGCGTTATTTTACCCGGTTAAGCCACGCGAAATAGTCATAAACAATTAAATGAAAAAGCAATTTAACAAAACAAATATCGCAAGAATTAAATTTAAGCAGCATTCAAAATGTTACACACTCAAGTAGAACACAGAAGGTTTTGTTCAAACTTAAATTCTTGTTTCACCAAAGCAAAAGACCAAAACAAAGATAGTTGTCAATTTTAAATAACGAAATGTGTACCCCTACGTCAAGCAGGGTGTAGCATTTCTCCCTTTCAATATTGTTCAACTTTTCTTTTTTTACAGTTTTTACTAACTGGTATATAAAAGTCAAACATCTACTGGACAATGCTCACCAACGTTTATAAATTGATTAAAATAACCATGTTTATTTTGTCTAGTTTTGTTTGCTTCCATGATGAGTTGATAATCTGCACGCGGCATACACGATACATTTGTTCATTGCCATCCGCATATCGCCGTTTAATTTCAATAAAACAGATGATGTAAGCAGGCAATTCTAAATAAACATAGTTTGATCAATAAAAAAATGAACTACCGATTCATCAAAGACATTACCCATTTAAATTCTACGTCAATATCTATTGAAAGAACAATGCACCGCAATTATAAGATTTAAAACTATTTTAAGTCACTGACACTGTTCTCAAGCCGTACATAGTTCAACAAAACAATTAATTTAAAACATCGCTCAATTCGAGTACATTGTACATTTTTAAAGAAATATACAATGCAATATCACCGATTTCATTTGAGCCATATTTGCCTACACTTTTATTTAAATTTTATTATAATCATCCATCCTAAACACACACATGACATACGTCATGTTTTAATGCAACTGCATCTTGTTTGGCGCTCTTGATACGACTGAAAAGTTTTTTGGGGTTAAATTTTGAGCTGGATTCATCTGGTTCTCCATTTGGTATCTTATACCTAAAATACACTCAATGTAATTATTATATGATAACTTGATGGTCTTCTTGATCTGGTTTTTAAGATTTAAAAATGTTGATTTAATTTTGCTGTTTCTCACTTTCTTCATTTTATTGTGGAGTTTGTCCCTCTTCCTTAATAGGCGTTTGATGGGCTAGGTTATCCACGGAAGGGAGACTTTTGGACCTATTCTTTTTGTGGGGACATAATCTGAAATTCCTGTAGTAAAAGCATTACAAAATTTCTCACAGATGACTTCCACTGGAGCTGTTGAGTAATTTGACAAAATATCATTAGACACATTTTCCATGTACTTTTTGAATCCATCCCAGTCTGCTTTCTAATATAAATGTACTGTTCTAGGTTTTTGACACATTTGTTTTGGTTTAATACTGGCTGTAAAGGAAACAATTTCATGGTCTGAGATACCTGGAAGACAAGAAATATTATTTATAAGCGTGTGATTTGTAGTGAGAAAAAGATCAAGAATGTTGTCGCCTCTTGTCATATCAGTAACCATTTGAGTCAGTCCAAAATCTGAAAGTAAAATCAATGAAATCATCATAAAGGTTAACAAGATTACAGTTGGGTTTAATAGATGGAACATGATCTGTACTCCATGATAATTTTCGGTAGTTGAAGTCACCTAGGATCCAAACATTTCCTTTCAATTTACTTGCAGGATCTAAAGATTTTCTAAATTCCAAGGCGCTGTTGATGTCTGCTTCTTTAGGTCTGTAATAAGCTGCAATGTGTTAAGGTTTACATGATTCGAAAAGCAATTTTACCCATATGATCTCGCAATCTGTTTGAGTTGTTTTTGCTCGGTGGCGATGATGGTACTTTTGACGAGTATAAATACTCCGCCTCCTTTGCCTGATCTGTCTTGTCTGAAAGAAGAATAATCTAAATATTGTGGAAAAATTTCACTATCTTTGTGATCATTATTTAGCCACGACTCTGTTCCTACAACAATATCTGGTCAGTGGTGATCGAGTAGAGCTATAAATTCAGGCTTTTTATTAACTATGGATTGACAATTTACTAAAATAACTTTTAATTTTGGATACTGTTTATTGTATGGAAGTTTACGATTTGTTTTCGCTGGCGTCCCGGTACTTTGTCGTCTTGAGTCGGGTAAGTCAGTATGAAGGTCACTCAGAATGGAAAAACTATTTTTTTGCGTTAATGGAGTAGATTCATCCGTCAAAGAATTTAAATTACTGGCATTGATCGTTATTAAGGTGTGCTGTTCGGATCAGAAATACACACGCTAAGTTTTGGTGATCGATTTTGGTTCAATTTTCTCATTTCCTCGTAACACGTTACAATGACCGAACTTCGCAGAGAGTAATGCTGTTTCGTTCAGGGCAACATGCTATCGGTCAATGACCTAAATTTCCCCGGGCTCTAGATCGGTGTTATAATAATAAATGTCATTTCTTAAGACCTTGCTGAGATTTACAGGCCTAACCATATCCAATGCCTCTTGCTCAACGTTGTTCGTCTAATCCGGCTGTAGTTTCATTTCCTTGTCTGTCACAGCGAAAACATGTGACAAACACGATTACATGTTCATTCTGAAATTATTATCCGAAGTCAATTGAATCTTCGCAGAAGAGAGACTTAGTTTAATTCATATGTTTCCCCCTAAATTCTGTCTAACTTCATAAAATGACATAATCATTGTTCAATGATATTCGCAGCTATTTAGTCATATCGTTTTGTTTTTAATTCAAAATTTTGAATTGATGCATGAAATGTGTAACTTAGTCACGTTTGCTTGTATTTTGATGATTGCGTGGATATATGGTTAAAAAAAAAACATTGTTTAAACTAACATTCAAGATTCATCATTCCAATTACCATCACAAGTGTGGTTTAAGATATGCAAAAACAAACTTATAAGGCAATGTGCGTTGTATATCTATTTTCAATAATTGTTAATGAGACAACTCTCAAAATCCACTTAATATTAGTAATTGCTTTAAAATGGGTACGTAGACACAAGCGGGCGAAATAAGGATGCTCGGTTGTGTGTATTTTGAACAAATTGTTGTGAAAGTTAAAGCAAATTGTTGTGAAATAAATTCTATATTTTATAATACAATATTAATATTAATATGTGACAAAGTAGATGTTGATTTACGTAGTTACTAAAGTAGCATGTCATTTGTGTTTGTCTTCTTGTAAGATTGAATATGAGGAATATTCTTTAGACAATGTACATAATATGCATGCATGTTTGCCTTTGTTTTCAGCCTTCCAACTCAATTTCTTCAACAGAGGAACATGAGCTGACAGAGGATCAGCAAAAGGGTAACTAAAATGTTATAATAAATTGTAAATATCTATATGGGGGAGAAAAAATGTATATAATATAACATAACGTGTTAGACGAACACAAAACTGTATCAGTAAGAATGATTATTACAACCTTTGTTAGAAATGTTTCATCACCAACAATAGTCTTGCTTCATTGCATGCCTGGATAGTTATAAAAAGATAACGCTAGAAAATAGTACTAACTTTGTTCAAAACATATGCATCGGTAACTTATCACGACTATAACAAAAACTATCATATAGGAAGCCAATTAGGACGTAATCTAACATCTCCCTCATCTAATCAGTTGATTTCTTGAGAAGGTGACACATAAAAACAGGTGGTGCAGATCGGTGATAATTGCGGATCAGTAGTTTAGCGCGAAACACGATTCAGCAACAGAAGTACGTAATTAAAAACGATATCTTTGGCAAAAAGACCGTGTAGTCAGAAAGTGCTTACTATATTTTGGTACGGATATAAATGGATTCGTTCACTTAATAAGATTGATTATACCACACATGACACCACTGTACCTTCTTGATTCAGTTCGACTTTTTTGCACATATACACACATATATTAAATTTGCCATATGGAATTAATCTGCTTTCTGTAGTAATATTGCACATGTGTGAAAGCCTTCCAAATCGTCCTTAATAATATTGTTATTGATTTTTGTCATTGCTTACTTCCATAATTGAAATCCCCGAACGATGGGATTGTTCTGAAACTTCTTTGAATTAGCTTTCACTCCGATTCTTAAAATAGAATCCAGATGTGATCAATAATTAGTTTAGATATTGTAACAGCTATCCCCAGGGTACAGAATTGTGTATTTGACAATTCTGTTCTCTCTTTTCCTTGAGTAACGTTTATGTCACCCTTTCTAGAGAGAACCATTGGAATTGAGAAAGGCAGACATAATTCATGAAGATATACTGACGCATGATAGAAAGAACATTTATAAAACCTACACGAGGTCTTTGTTGACGATTATTAAATACCATCGATGACGAACACCACTGTCTGACAAAGACAAACTATCACTACCACATGTTTAATGAATCTATTAGCACGAAGGATTACATTCATAGTACAAACCCACAATTTAGATGTGGTTTAGATCTGAATGTGTTGTATGGGGTTTTGATGTATGGGGTTAACTTACTAATTATAAAATTATGTTTCCAATACAGATTCAGGTCAAGTTAAATAATCTGTTGATGAATTACAGCCCTGGTTATTTGCATTTTAATTTCAGTACATTTATTTTACTCCTTACTTGTCCGGTCCAAGGTGTTTAATTAAAGATTTTATTGATATAATTATGTGTGCGACGATTTAAACTGTTTATCAGTAAACGATCTAAAAAAACTACTTCTAAGTTAAAATTAAATCCGTTATAAACTACTCAAGCACGCGTCATATTCCAAACCTGTAAATCTACGACTTTTCGCTATATTAAGTGGTTACTTTCAGAACTCCGAAAGGCATTTGTGATGTTCGAAAAGGGGGGGCAAGAACAAAATGGCGGCCAGGGACCTCGGGGCCTTGCTTCGGTGTCTGGGGTGGAACCCATCAGAGAATGAACTCGAGGAGACCAAACACGAGCTCGTCGTCAGCTGTAAGTAATTTTGTTATCAATATGAAACCAGGAGACCGATTACTCCGCCTACTTATCACGTGGGGTGGAAATTGAACAGCCGTTTAAACCCACGCAATATTGTGATTACACACGTGTATATGGTGAAATAAAAACATGCATCTATAATCTAATAGCAGGCCGAGCATCAGCATGTCTGTTCACCATAAATAGATACTTATTTGATTTCCTGTATTAGCAGGGTTATATTATAACACTTACAATGCCACTATGTACATACGCATTCTTGCCAGGGAGGCGTGCTTTGGGTTGTAAACCTCAAATAGGATGTGTTTTTACAAACCATAGTATATTTATGTCAATTTTGATTTTCTTCAAACACATAAAGCCTCATTTCAAAGGTATTACCCGTGAGTCTTCATATGCGTCATGCGACCGACTAAATGAGCAGAACTTTTGGAAAACGGGGCCTAATGCATGTGCGTAAAGTGTCATCCCAGTCATGTTCCGCTTTTATGAAATTGTACCCTTAAAAGAAGGTTTTTTAACAAAAACCTAGTCCATGAGGTAAGTTTCGTCATAGATGATCGTATGCGAATTGCACAAGCTAATCTGGGACGATGCTTTACGCACATCCATTAAGTCCGCTTTTCTCAGAGCGCGGATCAATTATTTTTTTGATGGTCGAGGATAAGATTATTATGTCACACTTAAACTGAGTAGGTTGTTATTGTCATTTGTCTAGACTACGGACTTGATTGTTCCAAGTAAAAGCACTAAATAAAACAATAAATGATATGTTTGCTGCTAGAGCATATCCGTTTTGTTGAATTAAGGACACAATATGGCAATGCTTATTTCCTAGATGCCTGTTACACTGGCAATAAGAAAACCATCGACAGACAGTCTGCACAAATCCATACAAATAATGTATGATTTTATTTTAAACAAATGCCAGAAAAAAAACTTTATTTCATTTCCGTTGTCCTTTATGCAATCTTTCAATAGCAACCTGAGTTTTCCCGGCGGAATTGGCTGATCTCTCATTTGCTGAACTTAGTCCTCGGTCCTACGGCGAACGAAATTGGATTAATTTGACAGGAAACAGAGCTAACATGGTTTTACAAAATAACGGTTTATTAGGCGATAAAATAGTTATGGGAAGCAAATTGCTATTGGCGAAATTTATATTTGCCATGTTGGTGGAAATCTTATTACAATCGTGGACTCAGCTCCTATTGTGCAGAGCCTAAGCGATTTATTTATATCTCCAGAACGTTGTATTGTTTTTTATGAAACGGCTAATATAGCAGTTTACTAACTGCATAAGTTCACATAATTAAGATGGTATATTCCGGGCATAGTTTGAGTTTGAAGATAATTCAAACGAGTATGCAACATTGTACTTAACGTTAATATAGTACATACACTTGTTAGTATCATGACGATCAGGAACATTGTTGGCTTTATTGTGTTACTTAAGATACACAATCGCACAATTTTTTAACAAACTTACATCATATACATTTAACCTATACTGGTAGCACGTTCATTATTTGACAGGACAAATGATACATATATGTCTGAAATATATTGTCGATGTTTATGCGTATTATTTGTTTACATAATTCCAACAACCGAACATATAACTTATAACCTGACAAGTTTGGTCGGCCGGTTGGCGGTGTCCGCATGAAATGTCACAAGTTTGTTAAGCAACTAGTGTCGAAATACCACAAGAAATTTAATTCAAATTTATAATCTTTCATAACCATGAAGTTAATATATGCAAGTCACGTTTTTCATCTCCAGTGATTCACTAACTACAATGGTATTTGCTCGGGAGCAAAGCTTACAAGCTCCAGTATTATTTGTGCAATGTATAATTTCAGCGCGTGGTTTTGTGACGTTCGCGGAGATCGAGCGCTATATGGCTCGGCGGGGAGGCATTCTTTACGGCTGCCAAGACAGGGAGGATATCCAGGAGGCTTTCCAGGTAACCACCCCCATCTCGTATCCAAACGTTAAACATGTTTGGTTATCATTCTCTTAAATACGACGCAAACACTTACCATGATGCCACTCTTTCATTTCCATTTTAGCTCATGTGAGAACAACTTGCTTATGGTGAGCTATTGAGTTACCATGATGCCCATCGTCTGTCCGTGTGTGTGTGTGTGCTTGACGTGTGTCCCTCCGTCAACTTTTGCTTCAAAATACATATTTTCTTCTCTTGAACCGCTTGGCAGAATATGACGAAACATCACGGGAATGTTAATTATGTGGTCCTCTATGAAAATTGTTCAAACGGATCCAGTTCATTCATTAATAAGATTACTGAAAAGGGGTTTAAAAAACTAAAACTCTCCTCTAAAACCGCCTTCCAAAGAGGCTTAATATTTGATATGTAACATCGTATTGTGGTCCTCTACAAAGTGTGTTCAATGGGAGTAACCTTTTTCCTTATATGTTTATGAGGAACACTTAAACAATCTTCTCCTCTGAAACCGCAATTGCTAGAGGTTTGGTATGTGTTATGTAACATCGTTATGTGGTCCTCAACCATGATTGTTCTAACCTAGTCCAAGGGTTCTTAATTGACTTGCCCTAGGGATTACTTGTTTTCATTATACTTGTAAAGTGAACATTTAAAACAATTCTCTGAAACAGCAAGGCTCAGATGCTTGGTATTGTTATGTAACATTGTAAAGTGGTGTTCTACCAACTTTGTTTAAGTCATGCCCCTGGGTTACAACATGTTCTCGCCTCGGGGTTTACTTGTTTGTTGAGCTATTGTGATAATGTGGTGTTCGTCGCCCGCACGGGTAAGCGTCCGTTCGTGCGTACCTCAACTTGTTTTCATCTCTGCCTGAACGGATGGGCCGAAGTAGATGAAACTTCACAATAAAGTTCCTTCAAATTGTACCGGTTCGTTAACTAATTAGGTCATGGGGCCCAAATAGAGGCTTTGAAAATAAAACTTTCAAACATCATATTCTCTGAAACCTTAATATTTGGTATATTCCATTATATTGTACTCATTTGCATTTCGTTTTAAAATTTTGTTTCTCTGGTTCATGTTGGTCTCGCCATGGGGCTTTTAAAAACTTTTTACAAAAACTAGTTAATGACAAACATTAAAATCTTCTTCTTTATTTAGACCTCATATTTTTCATAAAGCTCATCTAGAGGTTCTCTACATTATTTGTACAAACCATACTCATGCGGTCAAAAGTGACCATTCACAGTGGTTACATTTAAGCTCTACTGATCTCAACGTGCTCAATGTGAGCTACGGATATATATATATATATATATTGTAAAATCCGTTCTCAGTCCGTGTGTGTGTGTGTGTGTGTTTGTGTGTGTCCTTCATTTGACATTTTCTGCATAATACTCGCTCTAGACCGCTTGGCAGATTTTCATGAAACTTCAAAGGAATGATCCATGGATTACCCTCTTTCAAAATTGTTTTAATGTTTCCGATTCGTTTGGTTACTAAGAATGCCAATAGGTTTAATATTTGGAAAGTAATATGGTATTGTGGTCATCAACACGGTTGGTACAAATCACTCCGTTGTAAAAAAATGGGCTCCGCACGGTCCAGATCTTTAGTATTTTTAAGTGACATCGAGTAAATTTCATTTACCAGTTATTCTCAAAAATCATGCCCCTGGGGTCAAAATTGGTCCGGCTCTTGGATAGCATGTTAATATAGACTTTATGAGCACAATAAACACCAAATTTCTGTACAACCATAAGGACCAAAAGTGTAATATTTGGTGTGCTATATCAGATTGTCGGCATCTAATAATTGTGTTTTAAGTATGCCTCTAGGATCGAAATTGGCCACAATCGTGTGGTTGTGTGAAATATTATATATAGACATTTACTGCAACATGTGTTTAATTATATCATGTCGTAAAAGAAGATACAAGCCAGGGATCTTGAGTATTTTACCAATAGCTTCAGTTTCTCAGGTGAGCGTTCAAAGATCACCTCATGGTGTATATAATTAACCAGTAAACAAACACATATGGTTTCGAATTTATGTTTTCTCAAAGATGTTTGCCCAAAGATGAGAATTGAATGGATTGTGCTTTTAAATTCCTTTTGATCATTTATTACAGAAGCAATTGGTTAATTCAATAATTAATGACAACGCCTACTTGTCAACTGAGCTATCATACCGCTCTTTTTTCTCGAACACACATCAGTTCCTAAGGGCGCAATAACAAGGTTTCATGTTAACTGCAGCCTTACACGTGAACAACTGTCGTCACTTACAAATGCTCCTACTTTCAGTTGTTTATCTTAATTAGGAATATATTTCTTTTCCTGCAGGTTTTGGACGGTGACGGCGACGGGAAGATCTCCATAAGGGACTTCCGGTACTTTATGACCACCATGGGTGAAAAGATGACGGACGAGGAGGTGGAGGACATGCTTCAGTCCGTCTACAAGCGGAAACACACAAACTTCGACAGCATCGACTTCCATGGTGAGACATTCTGTTGTGAAATGACTGAGTTTCACGTGCTTTCAATGACATAACGCCTTATTTATGACAATACATGCTAGAAAGTGTGTGAATATTACGTTAGTTGTAATCTTGGCTTGTCGTTACGACATCGCAAGGCAATCTCTACTTATACTTAATTTTAAGTATGATACCGTATACGCTCGGATAGGTAATTGTTCTCAGCAGTTACATTACTATGTTCATGTAAAATTTACAGATATCATTGAAGGCCTGGACGAAACTACGTTAACGGATCCTCAAAATGACGCTGTATCAACACAGCACGCGTCAAAATAACACTAACAGTTTTCGTTATATTTGCACGTTGCACCTTAGTGTAAATAGGAACATATGTTTGTATAACAAAAAAGATGATATAATTTGACCATATTCGCTGTTTTGGTTTGTTATCAATGGTTCGTTCCATAAACGACAGATTTGACAGTAACACATCGAATGTTCATCATACATTATATAATTTATTTTAATATGTGCGTAGACTGTTTAAATATCTGACGAGTTATTTCGATCTCGTGCGCAAAAAATATAAGTCATTTTTATAATTTCACAAGTTGTGCATTAACCAATAGCGTCAGTAGCGGGGGTCAATCGCCATACTTCAGAACGAAAATACATAAATATCACGAACGTACAGAATGAGATGCAGCACTGATCGCGTGTATGTCTCCATAATATTACGAATCAAAGGACATATCGTTAGCAGTTATGAAGACTCAAACTATTTAGTCTTGCCCGGTATAAAAGGGCAGTTGTTTTTTTTTGATGACTTTAATCAATGGCATATAGCGAGTCACATTTTATATTCACAAAACCGACACATATTGGAACCTGCTGGAGAAGGGTCGTAAAAGGTAAAGAAAAGTGCCCCGTTGCAAATACTGGGGTCCAGAGAACTTTACTGAGCGAGAGGAAGAATGGAATTCATGAAAATGGTTGGAAGGCCATTAACACAGACACTAATTACATAAACATGTGCAATAAAGCAGAAACGTTGAATATACAATCGCTTTGTTTATTGTCATGCTGGTGTTTTTTTTCGGATATGAACAGTGTTTCGGTGGGTTCATTTCAATTAAGAAATACATTCTGAACGAAAGCATATTCCGATTGATGTGTTGGGTGTTTTAAGAACTATGGGTCATCTGTGCAAGAAATGTTGTTAAATAAGAGATTTGAAGAAATAATCATATATTTTTAGCATGAATGTATGTATCTTAAATATTGGGTGTAGATTAGTGTACACGAATTGACACTTAGAAACGTGCACATTGCTCATCACTTTCAACTGTAAATTATCACTTACACATTCAGAACCATCATTGGCAGCAACACCATCAATGTCTGCACAACATTTACTATAAGTTCTGCAGCATTATCGATATCGAAACCTTCATCTGCATCAATGTTATTATCAGAAATACAAACGCTGCATGCATCGCGATATTAAAATTGAGCCTCGCTCTGGGACAAAGGAACTTATGCATGTGCTTTACGTTTCGCCTCTAATTAGCCTGTGCAGTCATATTTTGTTATGAACAAATGCCCACTCGGGCTGATTTTTACTAACTGTTATTGCTTAAAATGGAAATGCGTGCAATGATTTTCAAATGTCGCTAATTAATACATTAATGCAATCAATGATTTCAATCGACAATCCGATGCATTGTATCTGCATTACATTTGTTGTCAGAATACAATATGTTTATGTTAATATTTTTTTAACATTACTCATGATAAAACGTCAAGCATTAACATCAGAGAAAACAAACATATCATGCAACCATTCCTATGTAATGTTTTACAGAAAAAATGTTAGTCATCAGACATGTTTATCAGATATGTTTTTTATTTGTATTTTTTTTTTACTTTTCATTCAAATTTTGTATCAGATGTCTTTACTAATAATGTACTTATCTTAATTATTAACATGGGTTATGGTTTACGTTTAATTTTTTTGTTGCCTTAATATTCTGATAAAATATTGATTCTAATCAATGTAAGTGAAGTCGTATTGTCCAAAAACTGTCCGTATTATCCACAGTAGGTTTCGCTAAGGATACAAATGTGCATTTTTGATTTTCATAAGGATTTAAACATTTTGTAAAACGTTCACAATTATGTACAGATCATGTTGTTTTTCTGATTATGCTTTATTGTATTGCATTATGGATTTCATAAGGAAATATTTTACAAACATATTTCTTATACAAAAATCCGTATTCCATCAAAATTGTGGTTAAGCCAAATAAGTGCGAATCACGAACATCGACCACGTATAAAAAGGCAATTGCATAGTAAAGTAGATAACTATTCAAGTCTCAAAAAAAAGTTAACCAAACATATTTAGCCGACCTTCCATCCCTATGATATGATAAAAGCAAAAACAAGTATTTTTTTGTATAATGAACGTTTCTAGCGCATACTAAATGTACAGCAATCAATGTTTGAAAATACATGTTAGTATATAATATTAAATTGATATTACACATTGCGACTATTTTATTGTTGATGTCAATACACTGTTAAATTGTTTTTCACTTCCTTTTTTACATAGTTAGTAGTTTAAAAATAAACACATAAGCACGTGTTCATTGTTTTTCTTATACATAAAACATACAACATACAGCATTCTTTACATGAGCAGCACATGCAATGATAGCGTCGTTGTCAATGTTTATGTCTCAATATGTAAATATATAACTTGAATGAGTAAATATCCTACGAGCTATATTCTTTCGGGTTAAGTTCGTTTGGCATTAATTACATATTAGTGTGTTTCTGTCGCGTTAAAAGGTTAATTAAACATAATAGTTTAGAGAAAATATATTCTGAAAAGCTGAAGTACAGAGTATCGATTAGTTCGCACAACAGCAGTTCATGTTAATAGTGCTCAATTTATAGACCATTACTTGCATTTAGCTATAACAACTCTTGCCAACGTAAGCTTTAATCAAGAAAAAGGAACTTGCAATAGCTTCGTCGTACGTGAAACAATTTTTAATTCCCAGCAACGTTTTAAAGATGTAATTATTGGGTCATGTTTAAATTTTACAATTCGTTAATTATTCAGTGAATTTCATTACGGAAGTTGAAATTCTGTTTTAATACCATGGCCAGGAGAACGAACACGTGAATACGTTCATACGTGATTGATCTATGTACAATCGCAATGAGTGTCTTCAACGTTGTACAATACATTCGGCTTAATTAGTTTAATGAACTTATAAAATAGAGTGCAGATTTTAATTATTGACAAGGTGGCCATGATCAATCCCTTCTACAGTGATTGTTGGTTGTGTATTACTAAAACGTTTATGAAAGTGCTTGTTGTTTTAAAGACAATAAAGGCTTTCCTTGAACATGAAGAATGCGACTCTTATGCGATGCTTAAATATGAACGATTTATCAACGTCATTCTGTAAGGTTAAAAATACACATATATCAAAAGGCGCGAATCCACAATTAAAATGCAATATTTTGTGCAATGAATTTCTTCTTCTTACTTTTATTCACAACATGTAGCACACGTTGGTTTACTTGAATGATAACTAATATAAGGTCATTTTGAAAACAGTGGAAGACGGATAAGTGTGAAATCAAATTTGCACTCATTTACTTATATACGTTTCTATATACTTAAATTGAAATACCCATACTAGCATTGATGCTTATGCAGTACGCTTATTTTTGTTCATGACATTACTAGACTAGTGATATTCTTCATGTTTGTTTACCCAGATACAGGTGTGACAGGTAGGCAACGACTTAATTATTGTAACGAGAGACATATGTTGAAAATACAGGTGTTACAGGTAGGCAACGACTTAATTGTTGTAACGAGAGACATATGTTGAAAATACAGGTGTGACAGGTAGGCAACGACTTAATTGTTGTAACGAGAGACATATGTTCAAAAAAAGCACATGCTATCATTAATCAAAGTGTAAAAACAAGACAAATGTGATTAATATATCACATAAAATGTACACTGGGTGAATATTATGATTACCAAATATTAACAATTAAATATAAACAAAGTGAAACTTGAGTCATCAACAGGACATGAACCTTATTATAATATTATTTTATTTTATCATAGTAGTCCTTAGTTAATGGAATGGAATCAATTTCCAAACATTTACTAGACAAGATACACAAATGCGTAACAGACACAAGAGCATGAATACATGTCAAACATGGTAAAATATATGGGAAAAAAAATCAATAAAAACTGCGTCACCGCATTCTTACGGTCAATACAGGGTATAAGGTTTTTTTATCGGTTTTAAGAAGTTCCAAACCTCACACTTAACATATAAGTGTAAATACAAATAAGCTTCATCGCATCACAATTCAAATGAAATAGCAATAACAAAAAATATCGTTAAATTACCATGTAAATACTCGATAGCTGGATCCAGAGCATTGAAATTGAAAATATCTAAGGCACGATATAATCAAAACAATCGAGTTTCAGTTACATTTAGTCGCTAGTTCGCTACAAAACATGGTACATTTTAAAATTAAAACAAATATATTTTTGCTTAAGTCAGTTTTGCTTGTGTGAGGTTGAGCGCTCATTAACTGGTTTAAACCCCCAATGCTTAGCATTGACCGTTCCAAGGCGGTGACCCCAGCTTTATTCTACTATGTGTATATGTTGTTTCGTTTTGTGCCGTACTGTACCGTTTTGGCAATTGGTTCCTTGCCATAAATAAAGGACCACAGAGGTGTGTATGATAAAACTGCAATACTGCTGCAGCTTCTGGAGTTTCACTTCTTCATATTGCTTATATCATCGTATGACCGCAAAAACATTGAATTCAGTCCTTAAAACTATTATCGATAGTTGAAACAGAAATATCTATATTGTTTTGTTACTGCACGATATCCTGAGTACAGGACGAACATAGTTCCAATAGCAACGATTCGAGCATTCGATCATCGTCATAAAGACAAACGTTTGACAGCTCATTAGCGACGTTTAAAGGTTGCTTAAATGGAAATCCTTCCTTCTTTTTTGATATTTTTGCAAACCTCACCTACCTATTTAAAATATTAAACCCTGGTTGAATGAAAATGTCATGTCGATCTCAAAATGACATCGAATCTATGAAATGTCTGTCCTTTAATCAGCAAAAGCTTAAGCTGACATCAATCACCTGAGCAGCGCAAAAAAGTCATAGTTTTCCACCTCTCTTTTTCCACACACCAAAACACACCTAATCAACCGATTTGAAACCAGTCGATTTTGAAAAAACTATCAATAACACTATTAATGAGGTGACTGTGCTTTATTTAATATAGATAAATTAAAACTTCAGAGACATTGTCAGATGCTAAATTCTGCCGGTAATCTGTTATGTAAGCCAAGTGGCCAAAGTCCTATACAATACATGATAATATAGACAACACTACATTTAACATAAACAATTATTTAATATATGGTCAACGCTTTGGAACTAATTTGCAAAGCATTCAGAACCAACTTGATGGCTAGCCTATCCTCGCCCTTAGCTCAGATGTTATCGCAAACCACACAAGTATAAATAAACATAATCTCATCAACCAAAACAAAAAACGTTCACAATTATTTTCATCCTGCAATTTCCCTCGGTAGTCGTTCATGCAACTACGGCCAGGATATTTCAAAATTAGCTTTATTAGATTGTTAATTGAAAGGAAGCTCATTTCGTAACTGAAATTTTCTAATTAAATAGTAAAAAATCAAGGAACGGCAATGAGTTGGCGTTTCAGCCACGTTTCTAATACAACAGCACTTACATTGTCATTAGCTAGCCGACATTTTGCTTACTGTGTCAGCGGCGAACGTAAGCATACTAATCTGGCCACATGTAAGTCAAATAAATATCGGGCAGCATTGTTGATATTCACAAATTCAGTTAAAATGAGGCCAAATCTCTATGTATTAATGTATTAATGTTAAGACAAAACCGTTAACTATAGCCACACAACATATATTAGTTGTTATCATTTTATTCATACACGACACCAAATTATGTTAAGATTGGTTAAAACGTTGTTTTGTTTATATTATATCCAATCAAAAGTTTACTTTCCCCTTGACCTTCTTTTGTGAATGGCATCTGTGAACATTGTCAAACAATTTCTAGAACCAAGATAAGCTAAAGTTCGACATAAGGTTTAGCTTATTTTCAACACTAGGCTAAGCTTACTTCAACACTAGGCTTAGCTAAACTTCAACACTAGACTTTGCTAAACAACAACACTAGCTTTAGCTAAATTTCAACACTTGGCTTAATTTCTTTCTTGAACACAGGTCCGGTTTCCAGTAAGCCGTAGATCTTGAGTAATGATAACTGTTAGTTTTATGACATAATGTTTTGTCCATAAATATTAGTATCTGTCATTTCATAAGTCAGGGATTACTTTTACAGGGCAATAGAGGGTTCACAGTTGTTCATCTAGGAGATTGATTAATACTATGTTATTTGACTTCGCCCTCAGTTTCGGAGAAACCATGTTGTAAACGCAATTATGTGTTCTGACATTCACAAAGAATATTTTTTGGCAATATCATGAATATAATCATCAACTAAATATTAAGCGGGTACTAGTATATTACATCGATATTAAGCAGTAATAGTATATTACTTCAATATTAAATTTGTAATTCTATATTTCATCAATATATAGCATCTATATTAAAAAGGTATATCACACACGTCAGAGAGTGTACGTCTTATTTTGCTTAGTATAGATAACATGAGCATATGTGATCAACACAACACGCATTTATCAAACTAAATATAATAATTTAAAGTGGACAAGTCAAAACAATCATCGCAGATTGTGACGGGTATTTGTAAGTATAAAAAAGAGTTGTCGCAGAAAAATCGTTGATTACTACTATACATACGTTTACAATTGATATTCATGCCATTTATAGATATACATTGTCTCTGCGCATAAGTTATATACATATAATAAAAAAAACACATCTATATATTGATCATATTCAAAGAATTGGTAACATTCGTTATTTCTAAGTGACAATGAATGCAGCAGCTAATTAACTTCCTATGCCTTAAAAGTGTGTCAAATAAAACAAAGCGGTCAGAAGCAATTTAGAATTGTTATATTTCAGATTCACCTAACAACGACGTATAAAATGAAAACAATTTCCAATTTGCATACAATCAAATGATCAACTTATTAAATGTGATGGCTTTTAAAATAAGGTACGGTCACTTTTTTCTATATCTGATCAAAAATAATGTTACATCTTACTTAAATATTTCGTTTAAAATCTTTATATCCGTATACGACAATAATTATATTAAAACGACGCAAACGGAACGAACAAAATTCGCTGTGTGATTAATTGCATTTTGGCATATTGTCTCTGTGTTTGGTTCTGTGCACGTCAATAACCACTTATTAACTGCTGAGTTAAAGCAATAATAACCGAGGAACGAGACTGTTTCGGACTTTATATTTATGGTTGAAAAAATACGCGAGAGCGTTTGACATTTAAAGCCCATTTAGCCCACTAACGTAAGACGTGTCAATGACTGGATGTGTTCACCCATCAATGTCAATATAGTGCATCAATGGAACAAAAAAGGTGAATTTACATGCAGATCGCGATTGTGATGATAGACGAAAGTCGTGCTACTAAATTTAGAAGCAGTACTAGTCCACTGACTGTGTAAGCTTTGTCGATTTATCGTTCTGGTCACCCATCAATGACGGTGTATAGTGCAGTTGACTTGCATATGTGGGCTCTTAAAACATTGCATATATATTTTTAAGTATATATTTAAAATAAAACATATTCCGTTCCAATTAATAAAGTTTGCACTGAGTCTTAAATACGCAATTATATTAGTTATAATATTGTCTGTGCAGTTGTTTAAGAAAAACAAAATATCAAGTAGATTTATTTTATGAACCGTTAAAAATATGCAAATACACCTTACACGTTAGATGGTGCCTTCTTATTGATGTATTGGTCAAACTGTGGTGACTTCATTGTCATTTGTTCAGGATGTCTTTATTTCTTTACAAAATTGTGACACATATGTATGTTAATTAATGTAAAATGTTATTTATTTACCATTTTCCGGGAACTGGTGTAGGGCTAAAAAAAAACAACACCATTATTTTATATTTTAAATAGATTCATCCAGTTTACATTATTATTGTAATCACAAGGTATATAAGTTTGCAATTTTGTGAAGAGATTTCGATGTACAACTAGTAAAATAATAAAACAGGAGTAGCTGTTAAGTGTGATAAAAAAAACTTCGTCATTTGAAAACAATATATCAAAATCAGTTTCGATGCTTCGTTGATTATCGTCGATTAACCACGCTTTGGAGTGTTTTTTGGTGAACGAATGTTAAAGAGCGGAAGCTATTGTAAATAGCTTGTTGATAAACATGCATAACAGTAAAACAATAATTGTTTATTAAAATATTCTTTAAATGTATTGATAAACTGTGAATGTCATCTAACATAGCGTTATTCAATAATTACCATAAACATATCATTTATTGCGTGATACAAAACATTGACTCGATTATAGGTAGTTGTAAACATATCTCGAGGCTTTTACGATGACACTGTAATTTCGGATTTCGTTTCCATGGCAAAAGATTATGTTGCGATTAATGTATTTACTTCAATTGAGAAACACATTATCGCCGAAAAGTATAGCGTTGCTCTCCGGTATAAAGGCAATGCTAATAATAAAATGTCATTCTATCTTTATTGCAGATTTATTAGTCCCATTTATACCCATCAATCCTGCTAAACAAACAGTAATAAAATAAAACAAATAATAAATCTGAAAGTAGATTTCAACACGGAAAGGGATTAAGATTTCTTTCATTCCGGATATGTGAAAAATCCTAGATCGGATTAGATGTAATCGCGAAAATAAGTAAACTATAAATTGGTTGCAATTGCTCACACATATTCTGCTTTTAAATTGATTGCGTTGTCTTTTTAACACACTAATTTGATTTTAATATCTACCAATCAGTCGACTTAGAGTAAAGTTTCTCTTAAAAACAATTGAGTATTGTACTTTATAAACATTGAATTTAAACTAGTTTTTTTTTCGATGAGCCGAAAGGCGATATAAAATACCTAACTCATTTTGATGGGGATGCTATGAAGCGGACAGAGTTCTTCTTAGAAGACCTCGTTAGCTTGGTGTGTATAATAAACTCATAGTGGAGGTCAGGAGAGATAGTCCTGCCTATATCAACACAGTCCTCCACATGACCATATTATTACCTCGGACTGGCAAAGATTATGACGGAACATTCATTCGCTACATAGACGCCCCTGGAACCAGTCGATAGGTTTGCACCCACCACTAAATATATCACTTATGAAACGTCAGACGAATTATCAGGTGACAACCGAATTTATTTAAAACTGAACAAATGCCTATACTATACATGACGATACATATAAAAAAATCGTAAACTTAATTGATTGATTAAAGTTGGGAACACCGACTTGGAACGGTCAATGCGACAAATCCTCACAATCTCGTTAAATATTTGTCAATATTGTCTATGTACCAAACATAACTTATGTTTATTAATGGCATGCTTAAAGGAGGCAATAATAGAAAAAAATGAAACTGCGGAACCATAATCACGTGATTAATGATTGTAAACATTTGTCATTTGAAGGCAAGTGATAATGTGTCTTTACAAATAAAGATACTGTACTCAAAACAATATTAAACATAATAATGTTAAAGTTGTGGTCACCTGATTGGAACCTCATTGGAACAGTCTAAAACCGTAACAACGCATGCATAACATATCACTTAGCCCAGAGCTATTAATTAAACACACACGTGTAAATAAACATTAACCGTATAAATTAATGATATAAAAATTGCACTCTTAAATATTTCTTGTTATTTTTTGTAATTTATGGACCAGTTATGTCGTCGTGGCTGAATAAAAAAAAGTTACTGGTTTCTTTTTTTTTGAAAACAAACCGAATAACAAAGTTCATTTTATTATTTAAAAAGTAAATTAAAAATAAATCAAAGTATGCTCAATATCAAGGAAAGTCATTTTATATGTAGGGATTTTTGTTGAGAAAACTGCTCTCAAAAGGCAAAGGCAATTTTATGTTATTTCTTGGAAGTTCCTTCTCTTGTATAATACAATTAGAGATAATACACAGTACATCTATATAGCATACAATGCCGGTAATGAACAGGAGCATCGATACATAAAACCAAGACGACCTAACATCACGATCTTATGATATTTTGCACGGCATTTTACAGCGACGACGTGATCAGTACTGTAACGTAATTCTTGTTATTACGTATTTTTATATGCCATTTTTCGTCGGAGGCTGCATACAGTAACGCTGCTTACATTTACGTCATATACTTACGTTAGACCTACTGGACATGAAACGTAAAAGCGGAAAATCAGAATATTAGGTTAGAGTTGAATACTCTGTAAATAATAAACATGGTAAAGGTATTACAAAGTTAGTTTTGAATACTAAGTAAATAATCATAATAATTGTAAGACAGGCTAAATAGAATACTTATTAAGTGTTGAATATTAAGTAAATAATAGAAGTAAAACCGAGTTAAGAGAATATTAAGTTAATGTTGAATAATGAGTAAAAATAATAGCAATACCGGGAAAAGAGAATACTAAGTTTGTGTTTAATACTAAGTTAATAATAATAGTAAAACCGGATAAAGAGAACATATTATGTTGAATACTAAGTAAAAAATAATTGTATAACCTGGTAGAGAAAACTATGTATGTGTGAAATAGTAAGTAAATAATAATAGGATAGCCTGGTAAAGAGAATACTAAGTTAGCGTTGAATACTAAGTAAATAATGGTAGTAAAACCGGATAAAGAGAATATAAAGTTATTGTAGAATACTAAGTAAATAACAATAGTAATAATGGGTAGAGCCAATTTAAGGATGATGCAACTGCATTGTTTCCATTCTAAACATGTCACGTGAATATAATGGTTCAAGAGTAATGTTCTTTCAAAAACTTGTGGTGTTCGTTCTAACCTGGGCTTCCCATGTATTCTTATTCAATATTTTAAAAATCCCTCGACATAGTTTCTTTCTATTTCACTTAGTAACGATAAGAAGAGTATGAGTCAAAAATCAAAATGGACTTTACCTAATGACTACTTTTGGTCTTACATCGTATATTGTAAGAATGTCTCAAAACGTTATTGTTGGATAGCCTTATATCATAATATGTTTGATGTACTAATATCGCACACATGTATTATATTTAGATGGTTTTTTATCATATTTTATTTGATGGAATTATATCATAGACTTGAATTGTTTGGTGGCTAACTATCATACATTGTTAAACGTCTTACATCATAAAGTGCTTAAAAGCCTTAAATCGTTCAATGTTTTTAAGAACATACACCATGTAGTACTTTTTTGCATTAACAAGGTTATAGTTTCCTTACCTAGTTAAAATACAGCATTATCAGTCAACATTTCGATTGTTAGTATACCATGTACTTATACAATTCAGTCGCGCTCTGGGAGAACCGGGTTTAATGCATGTGCGTCACGTATCGTCCCATATAAGCCCTTGCAGTTGTCACAGGCTAGTCAGGGACGGCGCTTTCCGCTTTTCGTTTGAAGGATGCCTCTTCTAAACATAAGTCCAGTCTAAGCGACATGTGAAATCCCATATTAGCATGTAGGGACTGCACAGTTTAAGTTAACTATCCATGATTGCAGTTCACGTAAAGAAAAGTTTTTTTGTACTCGCTATTTTTTGAGAGCGTATGCTTCTCTTCTTGGAATTTATATATAGTATGGTTTTTAATAATTTAAATTTACAGAGCATGTCCATAAGGACATGGGTGAGATAAAGTCGGTTGTTTAATTATAATTGAGATGCGTAGTGCAAAAATGGGTCTTTTGCCATATGCAGGCAGTCGCGCAGTCTAGACGGGAGCTACCCTATACGCTATTAAGTCACGAAATGCTTCGTGGTTTCATAAGCTGTCAGGGTAGCTACAGATCAGACGGATGTGAAGACTTGCATACATGTTAGACCATGGTAACATGCCTAGATGCAGAAAGCAGAAAAGTAACATCCAATACTGGACAGAACAACAGCCACCGTTATTTGGGTCGATCACATGTCCACGAGCGTAAATGTACTCAATCAGCCTGCTTGGTACTGGAAATCAATATAGCATTGAATAAAGAGGGAAGAACAAGTTCATAAAAAGTTTCTATAAGTGTTAATATTTAAGTTATGTGATTTGCTGCTGTTCTGTAATGATCCTTAAAAAACACGCATTGATAACGGAATGCTTAGGTGTGTGCAGTTTTTAATTATTATTTTAAATAATAGAACGACAGCTTGCGCGGAGCTTAACTATCGGGAAAAGGCCTGTGTCATATTGTCAAGCGCATGGTACGGTGGATGGAGTAAATTGGACCCAGATTTAATAAAACTAGTGTTAACATATCATGTGCGTCATTGTTCCAAATACAATTATCGAGATATAAAATCGATCGTATGAGAACCGCTGTATCGTTGTTAACAATAAATGGATGTTTCCTTCAAATGTTTGTTTTCGCGTTCTCAATGTATTTCAAAATGCTAAATTTAATCGTGAACGTAAAATTGACACATGCTGTGTTGAAGTTTGCTATCACTCAACAAAGGAATATTGAAATTTGTGTGCGCATGTGATACATGAAATCTCATTACGCCATTGATTAAACACTAGCGCATGTATGTGAACTTTCGTTTTTGTTTGATCATGACAAATGCGTTATTTGCGAGTAATTAGGAGTAATCATCCTAATTCTGGTGTGTCATCCCGATTGTTCTCACGTAGACAAGAAGACATGGAAACGATTTTAAAATGCTGACAAATATCATAAAACACGAACGTTGAAATTTATTTACCAAGTGAATAAGTGTCAATTTTCATTTTATGTGAAAATAATTTAGTGAGGACATCGATGTATTAATACAGTTTTAAATAAAAACAAAACAATTAACATATTCAAGCGAACTTTTGAATGTTTGTGTTGTGCAATCGACACACGAAGATCATTATATGTACGCTAGCACCTTATTGCAGTCGCATAAAGTTCCGAAAGACGGCGGAATTAAAGGAGGCTTTGAAAACAGATGTGGCAAATTAGTTAGGGCCAACAAACACAATTGACGAACCGTTTCTAAAATAGACTGTCAATCTGTTCTAATGGCGGTCGGAACGAGTGTGCAGATATTAGCTTTGAATTATTAATGGCGCAATGGGAAGCTCGCAGATGCCTCACGGACTCTTCTCTCGCGTGTCAACACTGGCAATGACAATAAATGGGACCTCTCTCAAGCAGTCTACAAGGATGTTTTGTTTTGCATGTATTATGATATACCTAAATTTTAATTGATGTCAACAAATATTTTAAAAAATAAGTATACACTATTTTGATCAATTTGGAAAGTGGAGCCCGCGATTGAGTTTTACAACAAAAGGGAATAACTTAATTACGATACCTTTCATCTCACAAAAAAGAGTTGTGACAACTTGAATACTATGGATGAATCAGCTTCTAAACCTTCGTTCTTTTCCTTCTCGCCGCTTAAGTCCAACTTGAAGAGTTCGTCGGCAAAGGCAAAGTCCCTCTGTTGGCAGAAATCAGTCAAGGAGGAGAACGCCAACTGGACCACAATTGACCGCGCGGAGCCCAACCCCACACCGGAAGAGGTTCGGCGGTCCCGGATGTCGCGGCGGCAATGTTCGGCGCCCTGTACCATGCCCCTCGCGTTGGATATGCAGTCACGAAAGCCGTCATTGAAGTCTATACAAATTATGAAATTCGGCAGCAATGAGGTGCCGTCGGTAAGTCATTTAACACTCATCGTCATTTGGGGTCTCAGTCACTAAAATGTCATCATGTTTATATTTTTAACATGAATGTCGCCCGAGTGTTTTCAACTTGAACGATTTTTGAGGCAAAATCGTGTGCGCTGTTTGGAGAAAGGGGACGTTTGATTCAATAATCACAAGTTGCTTTGGAGAAAATTCATTTGTAAGGATCGGTGACATTTGACAGTCGTACTTGTAAGTTTATCTTTTCCCCCAAACATCGAAGATATTTTTCTAAAAGCTGAATATATTAAATTAGAACGTTTTGAAACAAATCATGTTTTGATAATACGGACTTTACCAGGATAATCCTTACGCACTTTCTAAACGCTAGCGCATTTTAAACCTGGAACTAAGGCGATGTATGCAATTATTTTTACCTGAAAAGGCATGTGAAAAGTGTTTTGATACCTTAGCAAAACCGTTGTACATATGTGGGAAAAAACTGCATTAGTTAAATTAACATCACTGTCACCACGTAGTATTGAAGTTTATAGCTTAAACCGTATGTATTCTGATGTGGTCATTTGCATGAGGATAATTCTTGACGCTAGTCAAAAACTGAGATCGATAAATACGAATGCAACAGGCAAAAATACCCAACGAAATGGAAAAAAAATGAAAATTTATTAATTTCTTAAATAATGACATCTATGTCTATGTTGATGGTAATAAATCCTATAGCTAATCATTTAACATATTTTAAAAACGAAAACCACTGGTTTACGTCGGCTAGTGCTTTTTTATATTACGTTTTTCGAGTTTTGTAACTAAATGTTATATGTTATATTTTATTCTTAATTTTTACTCATCAATAGGATGACTGAGAAAATTTCATATTCGACCGATATCGACTAGGGTCGTTTTTATGGGAACCAAATTGTCATTGATTGTGATAATTTATAATTATCCATAATAGGCTTTCATTACAAATATTAATCATGTATATAAACTATAAGTAAGTGATACATTGTTTATGCATCCGTTTTATTGCTTTTTTCTATTTCAAAAAGGCACTCCGTTCAGGTATCATCTATCAATAAGTATGTATTTTTCTTTTCTTTTCTGACAGTCTTCTGGTAGGGACAGCCTGTGTTTGCATATGCAATGAGATAGAACATTATAAAATGGCCTTTTGCAGCATAATAACGCATTCACAAATCACGATAAATAGCTATTTGCACTTTTTTTTGTCATGATCATAACGTTTTCAAATCCACAAATATTCTAATTTAACTAATACCATTTCCAGGACATCCGCTTAGGACCGCGAAGGTACTGTAACAACTTTAACAACAAAATGTCCTGTTTGCTCCTATATTAGACCCTTCTGTGCTTGTTCATACATTGCAGATATTAATATATACCAACACTGACACACAAATCTGGTGACACCTGTCAAGATAATTGATTTAACACGAGTTGAACTACCTAATACGGGGTGGTTTTATGTGTATTTGACGGCGGCTGACATAACTCGTGAATTTACAAAGCGAGTACAAATTGCAATCAAACAACATCTGCTTGTCATTAAACACTAATTAAAAAGCTATGTGCAAGGTAAAATATTGGGCAGCCTAATTACATATTAATCGCTGATGCATTAGTTGACAACCTTTACCGACATGGTACAATTTTGAACTAGATGTAAAATTAATGTCTGTTTATATACAGCAAGAATAAGGTTATAAAACGACTGTACGTATTATAAACGATTTTTAACCAATATCTTTACTAAATATTTGGCCTAATTCATCATCATCAATACTCCGTGTTACAACAGTACGGTTGTACGATGTAAAGTAATATTCGTTCAAA
Organism: Dreissena rostriformis; assembly: GCA_007657795.1. Taxonomy (NCBI): domain Eukaryota; kingdom Metazoa; phylum Mollusca; class Bivalvia; order Myida; family Dreissenidae; genus Dreissena; species Dreissena rostriformis. The sequence goes on from VMBQ01000778.1 coordinate 62,109, forward strand.
CAAACACTCCCGTGCTCCATGGCGACATATATAAATTAATATTATATACTATATTGCAAAAAAATCTATACATACACACAATAATACTAGCAAACAAGGTCATACCGCTTTTTCCGCAGCCATTGTTTAAACTGCAAAGAGTACAGGCCGTGGGGATGTATGTGAAATCAAATGTGATAACAAACGTCCACTACAATTATTAAATTGTTCAACGATGACGATTGTACTTTATGTCCAAATATTCACTAATCATATATCTTTCAGCGCGGTATTGACTGTTGTAATTTATTCTATATGAAACCGTGTTAACATGGACGGCAATATAATACCGAGGCTATATCATAATTGATTTATATTTATTACAACTCATAATACATCTGCGGTTAAATGTTTGATCTAATTCGTAAAGCGACATCCATCAAAATGATGTTCTGAAGGAAAACAATACAACACAATTTAATAAAAAATATATAGCCATATGTAAACAAGAATTAACATTTGCAATACACTGCCGTTGATCCTTCGGGAAAAGGTAAAACATAGAATTGAATTTAATTATGGAATGTCGCCTGAAACCATCGCTTTACATACATACGCTTTGACGTATTTGCAATAAAAATATGTTTCCAATAGAAAATCGATACGAACATGTGAACTTTTAAAATATTTCTTTAAAATAATTCTTAAATATAACAAACGCGTTCTTATACTGAAGACTATTATAATAGTCAGCCACTTAGACGACACACAAGCATACCCATTTTGATACAGTCACTAACAATACGCTCTAAATATAAAAGATGTCGTGATGAAACTTGATAGAACATATACGACTTGTATCTGCTGAAAATATTCTTCATTCAATCGATGTAAATCCTATACAAAGAAATACGCCGGATACCTTGATTCCACAAACCAATATAATAATATTTTAAGAGATTCAACAGTATATAACAGAAGAGAAATGATTGTGCACGGAATACATGTAACACTAAAAAACGTGGATAATACTTTTCAACAATTACTCCAATCCTTGTATGATTTTATTACACTTCCGATAAAAGTTTAAAGGATTCCTTGGATTTGTAAGTTTAATGAATTAATAAGATTTGTTAGTTTTAAGAAGTATTTAGATGTGTTGCCCTTATGGTTATCTTAATGCATTCATCTGCTGACAGTGTATACATATTATCAAACCACAATGTGCGACAATGTATTTGCTATAAACAGTTTTTTTGTGGTTATATGTTCATTTTGTGTATTTGATGTTATTACAACATGCTTAACTGAACTGAATGCATGAACATGCGAGGTACGGATAAGGCGTATATATGGTGAGTTCTTGTTATTAAAACGTGTTGCATAGATAAAAAAAAGACTCAATAACTTACTGTTGTACTGTCATTAATAACGTAAAAAACACCATGAACATAATGCAAACTTCGAGTGTGCAATTTATGCTAAATGAGATCATAAGTATCAGGTTTACATTTGAGAGTTATGGAAGAAACGTCCTTTCCAGAATTCACCACAACATCATATTCATGTCTTTGATGTTCATGTTCAAAATTCGACTGAATCAATCCTTAATTCTCCCATTACTATGCTGAAATACATGAAAATAACTATAAACATGCAAAGCTAAAGTTAAATTCATAGGATAATTGTAAGGACAATTAATGTAATAACCAACCCTAGTTGGCGCCAGACTGCATCGATTGGTTTTAACAACAAGAAATAATAGAATTCCGCCATTAGTTGATTTCACACTGTGATCACTATAAATTGAACGATTTGAGCATTTTGTACGCTGGCAAAGTTGTTTATCTTTGCGTAAAATAAGATTCAATTAAATAATACAAAAATGCATGTGTCTACTATGACTCAGGAACATCGGGCATGTTTAGTAGATGTACCATACAATGCTGCCCAATCCATATGATTCCATACTGACTCACTACATATGACGCCGTGCCAATAATAAACTATCATACTTAATTATGTTTGTAATATTGACATAACTAGGAGAAACAATCCAAATGGAAAATAAATGTCACCAATCAAATAAAACAACAAAATACAAGACCATACATTGTCTGCTATTGATTGCACTCTGCGTGTCTCGCAAATCTGTTCACGTAGTTTACTTGTTAATAATGCATGGGCAGACTGTAATCAAAAGGGACAAGTGAATAAAACACCAAACAATTCCACCGTTTAAGTGGATGTGTACCTATAAACACATGTCAATGGTAACTCGTGGTCAATTATTGTTTCTGCTTGAATAAATTGAAATAAACCCCCTTTTTTGCTTCAATTCCAATTACGGTTCCAACAAGCAAACATTATTCCAATTCCAACAAGCATAAAACAGCAATTAATATAAAAATAAATATCGTGATTATTATGGTTTAACATATTATATGGAAATATTATCAAATTACTTAAATAGGAAACAAATTTTATTTCTTCAGTTAAATTTGAAAACACGTGTACGATCAGAACATCAAATAATGAAACATTATTGCCATTCATTGATTTGCTGAAATGACCATAGCGTTTCATGTAAGATCGACATTAATATCGACTAGGTATTGAAAGATGTATTAAATTACTGTATTAATTTGGTTCCAATAATTTTGCCAAACAATTTCAATCTACCATCCTAAGGTTGTTTGACCCACAACTTATTCTTTTAACTTTTTTTCAAGCCAGTTTGATATCGTTAGTAGGAAACCAATTCAAAACAGAGCATGTTTAGGACGCGCAATGTATTTGGTATGAATTTAAAATCAAAGGCAAATCCACAATTAACTTTGAACACAAATATAATAATTTACTATTTGGACTCCTTGGCGTCTTTGGTACTTCCTTGATCTCCGTCAGAACGCAGTAAAAACGCCAGTCCGGGGAAACGCGGGTATTACTATTAAACATGTAATGGGGAAATGATGCTCACTTATCTTTTACAGATTATAAGATACTATATTGAATAGAACCCATGTTCACATACATTTTAATGACTACATTGTTAATAATTTCAGCAATGCTTGTTCAACATGTCATAAGTGAAACGGGATATTTCTTCATCTTCAAATAAAATATCCTTCATTATAGCCTTTTGGACAAAACAATACCGTTTAACAAATATATGAAAATAGGGGCGTGATTAAAATTATCTTGCTAAGACAAATAAGGACACGGGATTTCAATCTTTAGCATCATTTTATCATTTTTAACGTACAAAGCTTCGTATCTACTTTGTTTCATGTTTAATATTATGCTGATTTAACATATCTTCAGCTCGTTTATTCGCACGTTTTGTTATAACTGTTGTGATATAAGTTGTCTTGATTCATGCACATCCGTAATTATTAGCTAGTTTTAATGGTTTGTTTATAGATATATGTGCACTTCAATATGATTTAAATGTCGGTGTAAACTACACTTGGATAACAATCAAGAACTCATTTATATCAATAACATTTATGTTTTGAAATGCCAATATTTACGTCGGATTTAAAAAATAACTGGCTTAAGTCGCTTATATTCAGGGGCAGTCTTACTATTTTAAAATTGATAGCGTTGTATACATTCTATTTTCATTGTTGGGTTCACATATAATATGACTTTAAAGCTTGTTATGTTTTTACAATTAATTGTTTGATGACTTTATTGTAATATGTAATACAGTGAGATTAAGCTTATCAAACGAAAACATAAAAAAGACTATTCGAACAATTAGGGCCTGATCTATATAATGTTTTAAGTAGTTTAGTTTTAGAATAGCATCCGTTGTTGGCCTTGTCATTATTTTTACAAAATGCATCTTAGATATAACAATAATCGTGTTTTGCATCAGCTAAACAGGCAAAACACCGATGATACAATTTGCTGTTACATTTTGCTTCAAATATTTTTAAATTAACTATGTATAGTTTCATTTACTGATTTTACAGTAAATATTGCTTTCTTTTGCACTGCTATCATCATAACAATAATGTAAATGATAATTTTAGAATAAACTTTGTTTCAAAATTCATGGCTTACTGTTCCAGATGGGAAATTAGTATACGGGTAAAATGTGGGAATAATATTCATAAGCTTGTATGAATTGATATTTTAATAAATGTATGTTATGGCAGGATATACAAAATGCATTGTGAATTGTTTACCACGTACGCTAATGGAATAGTTTCATCTGATAAAGTATTTTTAAAAAAATGACATTTAACATAATTATGGTGTGCATTTGAGATCCGAAACATTAAAGTCAAGTTCTGGTGATCAATTATTATAATTATTATAATTGCCTCGTAACAAGTTACTGTTATAGGACTTCGCAGAAAGTAATGCTATCACATGAAGGGCGCCATCGGTCAGTAACGTCAATGTCCCTGGGCTCTAGATCTGCGTTATTATAATAACTGTCATTTCTAAAATCTTCGATAAGATTAACAGGACGTAACCTATCCATCGTATCTGTTTCAAAGTTTTCGTCTAATCCGGCTATATTTTCATTTCCTCGTCTGTCACAGAGAAAACTAACACAAGCACAACTACATGTTATATTGACATGAATATCCGGAGTCAGAAGAGAGACTGAGTTTCAGCCAACAGCTTTCTTTTCAATTTTATCAACCTTCATACAATGACATTATTTGTAATCATCTTCGCAGCTGTTAAGTCATTTTGCAATTTTGATAAATTTAAAATGTCGCATTGATGCATTAAATGTGTAACTTTCTCAAATTTAACATGTATGCTTGTCTTCTAATGCTTGTATATTTATTTTATTAAATAAAAAATTAAACTAAGCTTCGCGATTAATCATTCCAATTACGAGATTAGATGTTTGTTTACATAGTTACTAAAGTAGCTTGTCATTTGGCTTTTTTCTTCTTGTAAAAGGAAAAGTAAGGACTATTCTTTACTAAATTTACATAATATTCACGAAATCACTGTCGCATTTTTTACAGCCTTCCAACTCGAGTTCTTCAACAGAGGAACATGAGCTGACAGAGGATCAGAGAAAAGGTAAGTTCAACTCAGAGAAAATGTAACCAAAATTGTTACGGTAAATTGTAACTGTCTAAATGTATATAACATAACTGGCTTGACGAACTTCTATTTTAAAACAAAAACAAAACTGGTAAATTAAGAATTATTGTCAGAACTAGTTTTTTTTTAGTTTTATTTTACCTCACCAAAAATAGTAAGGTTATATGTTATGCACCGATAGTAATAAAAGCCAATAATAGAAAAAAGGAATTACATTATTTAAGAAAGTTAAATCGAAATGTTTCCAGGTCTATAACCAAACTATCGTTAGGAAGCCAAGTAATATGGAATCTAATATCTCAACACAGAATCGTATATTTCCCCATCGAAACGGTTTATTTCTGTAGAACACGACACACAAACTAAGTGTTGCAGACATGCAATATTACGGATCAGTTGCTATGTGCAAAGAATCATCCGAAAACCGCAAATACGTAATTAAATAGAATTTCGTTCACCATACCGTGTAGTGGGTTAGTTAGTTACGAAACTGAATTTGTTTGGAAATAAATTGATTAATTCACTTAAAAATATTATTTATATATTTATCATACCACTATATCCTGTTGACTGTAACTATTTTCCATTTATACAGATATCGATACTATCGACCATATTGAATTGATTTATTTTCTATAGTAATATTGCACATGCCTCCCAAATCGTCCTTAACTCATATTGCTATTGACTGTTTTCATTGATTAATTCTTTGAATGCCATAATGAAATCCCTGAACGATGTAATTGTTCTGAATTATCTTTCAATTAGCTTTCACTCCGATTCTTAATATAGAATCCCGATGTGAGCGCTTATTATTTTAGATACTTTAACAGCTATCCCCAGGGGTACAGAATTGTGTTTTTGACAATTCATTTCTCTCTTTTCTTGAGAAACGTTTCTGTCACCCTTTCGAGAGAGATACATGGAAAATGAGAAGGGTAGACACAATGAAGACATACTCGCAAATGATAGATTATTGTTTTTACAAAACCTACACGAGGTCTTTGTTGACAAGGATTAAATACCAGCGATGATAAATTCCAACATATGACAAAATTAAAATATTACCACCACCCGTTTCAAGAATATTTAAGCACTTAAGTTTATATTCACTTTACAAAACTACAATTTAGGTGTGGTTTTGAATCTGAATTAGTTGTATGGGGTTAAATTGTTCATGATATAATTATGTTTACAATATAGATTAAGGTAAATCTACTAATAAGTTGAGGAATATCAGCATTTTTTATTTAGATTTTTCAGTACGTTTATTTAACAGCTTACTGGTAAGGCTCAGGTAATTAACTTCAAGAGCTCTTTTATACAATTATGCGTTCAACTCTTAATCAGTAAATGATCTGAAAAAACAACTACTAAATTGGAGAAATCAATGCTGTAATAAACTACTAACGTATAAGTCACATACCAAACCTGTATATGGATGCACTTACGCTACATCATACGGTTGCTTGCAGAACTCCGGAAGGCCTTTGTGATGTTCGAAAGGGGAGGCAAGAACAAAATGGCGGCCAGGGACCTCGGGGCCTTGCTTCGATGTCTAGGTTGGAACCCATCGGAGCGTGAACTCGAGGAGGCCAAACACGAGCTCGTAGTCAGCTGTAAGTCTTTTTGTTATCAATCAATATGAAACAAGGAGACCGATTGCTCCGCCCAACGATCACGTGGGGTGGTGACGGAACAGCCGTTTTAACCCACGCAATATTGTGATCACACTCGGGTTTATGGAGAAATAAAAACATGCATCTACACGCTTATAGCAGGCCCAGCATTAGCAACTCCAAGTAGATACTGAGTGTATCATCTTTATTATATGGATGATATTATAATCCTAACAATGTCACAATGTACCTACGCATTATTGCGTAGTAGCTAGTACGGCGAGATTTGAATTGTTAACCCCATGTAGGATGTAGTTTCACAAACTGTAGAATAGTAATGTAAACATGGATTTATACAACACAATACAGCCACATTCCAAATATATTCCCCGTCAGTCTTAATGTGCCCAATGCGAAGAAGTTATTGAGTCGCCTTCTGGAAAACGAACTGAATGCATGTGCTTAATGTGTCATCCCTGAGTAGCTTGTGCAAAATGCATGGGCTTATCTGTGAAGTCACTTTTCGCGTCTAACGGAAGTCTTTCCTAAACGCAACTCCATTCCATGTGTAAAGGGTCGTCTCAGATTAGCATGTGCGGACTGTACAGGCTAATGTGGGACGACACTTAACGTACATGCATTATGCCCGGTTTTCCAAGAGCGCGGCCCAATTTCATTCTTGAAATCGAGTATCAGATTGTTATCCTACACTTAAATTACAAAGGGTCAAATCGGATTGTCTTAACAAACAATGCTTGCATATTGTCAAACTGAAAAAAACGACACTACAATCAACAAAGTTTGTGTCATTCCACAGACTCTACCGGGGTATGGAATTATGTGTGTGTGGGTTGTCATTTATATTTGTCCAGACTACGGACTTTATTGTTCCAATTAAAAGCACTAAATAAAACAATACAGGATGTGTTTGCTGCTTGAGCGTATCCGTTTTGTTGAATTATGGAAACAATATGGCAATGCTTATTCTTCAATTTGCCTGTTATACTGGCAAAAGAAAATCATCCACGGACAGTCTGCGAAAATCCATACCAGTTGTTTTTTATTTCTCACAAATACCAGGGAATCCCCTTTATTACATTTCCGTTGTTCTTTATGCAATATTTCAATAGAAACCTGATGAAAACAATCGACAGGATACTTGTAAAGATCATTAAGTACGGATTTGAGTTTGCCCGGCGGTATTGGTTGATCTCTCATTTGCTGAACTAGGTCCTCGGTTATACGGCTAACAAAATGTGATTAATTCGACAGGAAACAAACCTCACATGGTTCTACGAAATTACGGTTTATTAGGTGATAAAATATTTAAGACAAACAAATTGCTTTTTTTCCGAATTTATATTTGCCATGCTGGTAGAAATCTTTTTACAATCGTGGACACGGCTCATATTATGGAGAGCCTTATCTAGTTATTTATATAACAGTAACGTTGTACTTCTTTCAACGAAAGGCCTAATATAGCAGTTCACAAAGTACTTTTCAACAGACAGTTCTTCCTGGTGAACTGAAGTACTACGAAATATTTAAAAGGGGCATAGTTCCCAGATATTGTGTGGTATGTTGTAGGCATACTTACAGTTTGAGTATAAGTCAAACGAACAAGCATCATGGTAATAAATTCTACAAATTATTAAATTAAAATATAGACTATTTCATTTCCACGAAGTCAAGATATGTAAAATACATTTTTCATTTCTAGTGACCCACTCATACCAAAGTAATTTCGCCTTGAGAATAGCTTAAAAGCTCGAGTATTGTTCATGAAATGTCTGATTTCAGCACGTGGTTCTGTGACGTTCACGGAGATCGAGCGCTACATGGCTCGGCGGGGAGGCATACTGTACGGCTGTCAGGATAAGGATGATATCCAGGAGGCTTTCCAGGTAACCACGCCCATCTCGCATCCTACCTTTAAACAAAATGTTTTTTTTACATTTTCTTCGAAAAATGAATTACAAAACATTTGTTGTTACCATTCTCAAAACAACAACGTAAATACTTACACGATGACACATGCCAATTTATCTAATCTAAGCACAATGTGCTCATGGTAAGCTATTGGGATACCATGATGTCCGTTTGCCGTGCTTGTGTGTGTGTGAGTGACTTGTGTCCGTCCGTCAACGTCAAAATACATATTCTTTTATCCTCAAGCTCATGAGAGAATTTGACGAAACTTCACGTGAATGTTCTTATGTAGTCCGCTATGAAAATTGTTCAAACGCTTCCGATTATTGGATTAATTAGGTCACGGGACAAAAAAGGGTTTAACAACTGAACATTAAAAGATCTTCTCCTCCGAAAGCGTTCGAGGATCACTAGCGTTTGTCTTGGTTGATAGTATTAACGTGTTGACAAACATGTATGGCTTCTTGTTGATGTTTTACCTACACTAAAAAGTAATCGATTGTTCTTCTCAATTCCTTTGTTATTATTATGTCAATCATTAATTACCATGTCCTCTTGTCAACTGAGCTATCATACCGCTCTTTTTGCTAAGAAACAAAACCGTTCCTATGACAGCCAGTTCAAGGTCTCCTGTTTACTGCGCGTTTGTTACCGCACTCATGAACAGCTGTCGTGACTTACACATACTCCTACTGTCAGTTGTTGATCTTAATATCATAAATAAATAGGTTTTTCTCATCTTGCAGGTTCTGGACGGGGACGGGGACGGGAAGATCTCCATAAGGGACTTCCGGTACTTTATGACCACCATGGGTGAAAAGATGACGGACGAGGAGGTGGCGGACATGCTTCAGTCTGTCTACAAGCGGAAACACACAAACTTCGACAGCATCGAGTTCAATGGTAAGAAATGCCGTTCCCTGCGCCGTAACTGTAAATTGACTGAATTGGATGAGCTTTCAATGACATGACGCCATCTTGAAAACAGTAAATGCTAAAGAGTGAGTTATTTGACGTAAGTTGTAACCTTAGATTGAAGTTAGAACATGTCAAGGTAATCTTTAATTAGACTTAATTACAATTATGATACCGAATGCGTTCAGATTGGTCATTGTTCTCAGTAGATACGTTACCATATTCTTCTTTAATTTACAGATATCATTGAGGGCCTGGACGAAACAACGTTATCGGATCCTCAAAACGACGCTGTATAAATACAGCACGGGTCTAAATAACGCTTACAGTTTTCGTTATATTTGCTCTTTCCACGTATGCACCATAGTGTACAAAGGCACAACTAAAATAAGTGTCAGACGAGAAACATTATTATATTTATGTTTCATAAACGACATATTTGATAGTAACAACGAATGCTCATCATTGATTCTAGTGTATTTTTTTTTAATTTGCGCTAACACTGTTTAAATATCTTTATCTGATCGCGTGAATGTCTCTAAAAACAATATTAAGAAGAAATGGACATATCGGTAGCTGTTATGAAGACTAAAACTTTAAGGTCGTGTCTTTTATTAAAAAGCAGTTGTTTCTGTCAATGACTTGTTGTTTCAACTGCATATAGCGAGTCACATTCTATATCAAAGAAACCGACACATATTGGAACATTCTGGGGAAGGGTCCTAAGAGAGTTTGGAGTTTGAAGATGTGTGGATCCCCTTGGCAAGACACGAAATCATTAGACGGCAACGAAAAGATTTTAATAAGATAATCACATGTGTTTGGCATCTATATATGTATCTTTAATATAGCGAGTACGATTAGTGTGCATGATTTGGCACTTAGCAATGTGCACATAACTCAACAACTTTACCCTTCATATTAAGTACCATCATTGTCAGCACAACATCAAAGTCTTCACCACATTCACTATTAGCTTCTGTAGCATTATCAATAATTAGATCTTCGTGTGTATCACTGTCATTATCAGCATTACAAACACTTCCTGCATCGCCATATTGCAAATCTTACATTCAATATTATCATAACCAGTATTTACATTATTACATATTACAATCTTCATTTGCAATAATGTCATTTTCAGCATGTCCATCATTACAAACGTTATCATCATTGGCAGCATAACTATCAATTGTTATGTCTTTCACTTTTTTACATAGTAAGTAGTTAAAAAAAAAATATTAAGCAAATGTTTATTGTTTTGCTTACACATACACCATACACCATTCAATATTCTGTACATGAGCAGCACGTGCTGGGATAGCGTAGTTGTCAGTGCGAATTCGCAATCTAAAAATATATAACTTGATTTAATAAATAACACACGAGCTTTCGGGTTAAGTTCGTAAAGCAGTAATTAATTATTATGATATTTTCGGGCGCGTTGAAAGGTTATTTGAATCTTTAAAACAAAATATATTCAGCAAACATACCGTAAATTGTATTAAAAAGTTCGCTCAACGTTAGTTCGTTTTAATGGTGTTCCATTTATAAACGATAACTTGCATTACGATATAAAAACTCTTGCAAACTTTAGTTGTTATCAAGAAATATAAACTTTCAGAAGCTTCGTCCTTCGCGAAACAATATATTTCCATGTAACGTTATTAAACATGTAATTAATGTGTAATGTTTTAATTTAAACGTTCGTTAATTATTTCAGTCCATTTCACTACAGAAGAGGAAACCCTTAAAAACCAAAAACCAGAAGAACAAACACAAAGTAATAGCGTTTATACGCGATTGACCAATGCACAATCGCAATGCATGTTCATTGGTGTACACTAAAGTCGGATTAATTTATTTAAATGGACTTCTCAAATAGATTGCAAATTTAAATTATTGACAAGCTGATCATGATCACTCCTTTCTACAGGGAGTGTTTGTTGTTTATCCCAAAAGCGTTAATGAAATATCTTGTTGTTTCAAAGACAATAAAGGTTTTCCCTTAAAATGTAGAATGCGACTCTTAAGCGATTGTCAAATATGTATAATAAATCAACTTCATTTAGGTATTTTTCGTTGGTAAGACTATCAGATAAGTGTTTTATTTTATTTTCTGAAACGTTAAAAATACGAATCGATCATAATTAAGGCGCGAATACACAATTAAATACAATGTTTTGTGCAATGAATTTCTTCTTCTAACTTAAAATCATAATATGTGGCACACGTTGGTTTACTTGAATTATAACTTATTTTATGTCATTTGGAAAAAAAGTGGTAGACGGATAAATGTGAAATCAAATGTCGTGTAATCATTCAAAACAGACCTCCATCGTCGCGTATATAGGGCGAGGCAGGCGATATCGCCAGTTATATCATAAGCTTTCAGTTGAGATCTGTCAAATGCTGTGGAGTTATTTGCATTTGTGTATGCGTATGTTTTCTTAGTTATAAAACAGGATTTTCGAGCGTCTGTTAAATCTGAAGAAAAAAATCTGCACAAGACTTAGCCAAACATCAACACTAGGCTTAATTTGTTTCGTGAACATGGGTGCGGTTTCCAGGCAGCCGTGAATCTCGAGTAATCATAACTGCCATCTTTAAGGCAAAAGGTCTGTGTAAAAAGATCAGTATCTGTCAGTCAGAGAAAACATGTTGTAAATTCAATTTGGTGTTCTGACATTCAAACACACATTCAAAGAACGATTCGTGGTAATATCATTAATATAATCATTAATTCAATATTAAGCATATACTAGTATATTACATTTTTGTACATCAATATTTAGCATGTACTAGTATATTACATCAATATTTAGCATGTACTAGTATATTACTTCAATATTAAGCGTGTACTAGTATATTACATCAATATAAGTCATGTATAATAGGCATGAATATTACACACGTTGGTGAGTGTACGTCTTATTTTTCATCTTATAGATAACATGAGTTTATGTGATCAACACACAACTCTTTTATCAACCTGAATATAAATTAGTTAATGTTAACAAGAGAGAACAATTGTCGCGGATCTAAAAATGAATGACGGGTATTTAAAAAAAACACGAATTGTCGCAGCCCATCCTGGATTACGTGTATATAAATTCGTTGAAAATTTTAAAATTAGATATTCATGTCATTTATATACATGTATACACACAAGTGCCAGTTATATTAAATATCAATATAATAAATAGACATCGAGATATTGATCCTGACCAAAACATTGATAACAGCCGGCGTGTGACATTTTTGTTTCTGATCGAAACTTTCTTAAATATTTCGTTCAAAATATTACTATCAGTATACAAGAATAATTACCATAAATCGACCCTAAATAAACAAACAAACATCGCTGTGTGATTCATTGCTTTTTGGCATAATGGCTCTGTGAACGCCAATAACTACTCATTTACTACCTAGCGAAAGCAATAGTAACCGGGGAACGAAACATATTCGGACTATATATTAATGGTGTAGAAACTACGCTAGACCATTTGACATTTCAAGACGCCTTCGGGAGTATGGAAGCAGCAGCTTTGCTCACAATTTCTGTCAGGAAGACGAATGATGTACGGCCTTATTTAGAAACATAGTTAGCCCACTGACGTACTCCGTGTGCCAATGACTGGATGTGGTCACCCAACAATGTCCGCGTATAGTAAATAAATGGCATAACATTTGACGAGGAAAACATGAGAACAGTCTTAACCTAATATATTATGAATGTACATGTAAACAGCGCTGGGGATGAAAGACTCATATCGCTCTGCTTAATTTAAAAACTTAGTTCCTTGTACGCTTTGTCGATGCCTTTTTTATGTCATCAATCAATGACGGCGTAAAGTACAGTTATCATGTTAATTATAATCCACACAAAATGTTCATCGCGCAATTACTTTAGCGAACCTACTCTTAATTGCCGTTATCGGGTCTTCAAACAACGCTTATGTATGTTGATTCATATATTTAAAACAAAAGGTATACCATTATCATTAACAATGTGTGCACAGATTCTAAAAAACGGAATGATATAAGTTATTATACTACCCTTTCAGTTTTTTAATGAAAGCAAATGATCAAACAAATGTATTTAATGGACAGTAAATACATTGTGATGACTTATTGTCATTTGTTCTGGATGTCGATTAATAATGTACATTATATGAAAAGTAATCCACAATCGATTGAAGGATAAGTTAATAACTTATCAATAGACTATCGTAGCATTTATTAATCTAATTGCATGTCCCTTCTAACGTTGTAGTAGAATAAATAAGAGTAGTTTGTATTATTCGTTGTTTTTTATTGTATTGTATTTGGTTTTCTTAAGAAACGAAAACGCATCACGACATTTAAGGCTTTAAATATAATTCAGCTAATGAATTGATTAGTTTTCTCTGTCATCAACTATATCAACTAGGACGGTATTGTTGTCAATTACATTATAACTCTTCGTGACACACATTGTGCTATCGATTGTGTTAATCTTTTCTTCTTGACAATACATTAATGAAATTTCAGAGCGAAGCAATAATGTTGAATTAGCATTGAGTTACTTTCTCCATTTGTTCTAAAAATAGAAAACATTAGTGAATAAATAATGTTCTAAGACTCGCTCGTTGCTGTCCCAACGGTAGCAGCACATGCATTTAATTTGCTTATTGGAATTCATTTATCTCTTTTGGTTCACAATGTAAACCAGGAGTTTATTTCAAACGGAAATTTCTGTTTTGTATGACAGAAATGCAATACAATACTTAACGCATGCCCTTGTATTTTAAAAGATGATAAGATCGAAAATGTTTGCAGTGTAAAGAAGGTATATAGAATAATCATTCATTTCTATTCGGTTATAGTCGAAAAGTTGCTTGAAATGAAACAACCGGTCGAATATTTTAAAATATAAAATGAAATAAAAATCAGAAGGTCCATTAACGTTATTAAATACACGCATTTGAGTTAAATGAGAAACGACAAGAGACCCAATAATTATTTATTTAATTACACTAACTGAAGAGCAAGTAGAAACGTTTAAGTTACATTTGAGTAAGCTTTGGATTACGTTTAGTATGTTTTTAACTGATCAAAATTGGCATACCAGGAACCAGACATTATATGAGCTTTCAAAAACGTCTTGTTAGATCATCTTCATGCGTTAACAAAATTAATTTCTTTGGCAATTTTTCTATCATTACCTTGAATTTTAAGTTTACATTATGCATATTCGAAATACATGGTGAAGCTTTATGGATGTACATCAATTTAGCCCTGTCCACTAGAATACTAATGATTTTGATAATATACGAGTATAATGTCGAATCATGCCAAGAGCGCAACTTGACCTTCCAGTCTTAGTCGCATTAAGAAAATGTAAAAGCTTCAATTTCAATCACTCCAATAATTCAATTTTTATGATTATATTGCCCCAATTATCCATTAAAATGTTAAATGGATTTCTATAAAACAATGAATGTTATCTTACGTTATAGGGGCTTTAACCAAAATACCCACTAACAAAAGTTAATCTGGTGGTAAATGTATTGCACAAGTTTTATCTATCTCTATGTATAATTGTATTATTTTTTATTTGAAATTGGTGAACCCATTTATGTTTTAGTGTTTTCACAAAGTAAATTAATGAATCATGTTTGTGAAGAGATTTCAATGTATAACTGGTAAATTAATTAAACAAGAATAGTTTTTATTGTGATAAATATATTCCGTCATTAAATAACATCTTAATATGTTGCATTCCATCAAACGCGTTGATCATGCTAGGTTCTAAAACATTGTAAACAAGAAGGGATATAGCTGATACTTGTTCTCATTTTATTTCATCTTGCCTCAAAAATGTTAAATTATATTTCTATGGTGTATTTTAACCATTGTACAATAAGATCGAATTATTATTTATCTTGTACAGCTTTTTAATTTGAATTACGATGCTATGTGGTCAATTTAAATTTAAAACGTAAATAAGTGTTTCGTTATTTATTCTGGGCTTAGTTTTGAACTTAGGCTTACCATCAAAATATTTGAGCCCCCGATGTGTTGTAAATTAAACGTTCCATGGCGGTGACTCCAGAATATACCATTTGTAGTGAACGTTCCCTTTTTAATTTTTAAGTGTTAGGTTCTGCAAGTCTCAACATCGTTTTTAAAACCCCAGTGTTTAATATTGACCGTTGCGGTAAACCCAGTTTTAATATGTGTTATGCTACATGTCATTTGTATCATTGCCCTGTATTGTTTAACGATTGGACATTTGCCTTTGATAAAAAATAGTTTCGTAGAGAATTCCTGTTAATGTTTATATAGTTTCAATGTCCCTGTATATTAAATTTTAATTTAACTACGAACTTGTTTACGTTACTATACTTCATTTTGCACGATCGACGTATGAATATACTAGAGTAAATCTTTTAGTACGATGCACATAAACGAAAAATCCGCTGGTTATTTTCTTTCCGCCATCAATATCGCTTTTTGATGACATCCTCGAAAATTTCTGTAATCATTATTTGCAGATCTGAAGAAATTATAGTCGATGTTTCAGACATTTAGCACTTTAGATTTATGTCCTGAAATCTACACGAGAACGTTTATTGTTTCAATACGCCTCCGGGAAAACGAACGCCACTGATTTACACGTTGCGTTATAGTCTTGAAGATAATTCACATTCTTCATTATTGGAAACAGAGTTCTACTTACGTTCGTTCTGTGACTGAATACGATCAACCGTTAATGTCGGCTTATGCTACGGTTATGACATCAATTACGACAAAGGAGGGCACAAAAACGTTTATCGTAAAGTGACCCTATTGGTTCAGATATTACATGTATATATACTTACTGATACTGAGTTTGAATATAACAAACTTATGCCGCTAGTTGAAAAGATATTCTTAGTAAGACCCAATGAATATGTATTGACTTTCTTTTAATATTTAAAAACTTGTTCGACAACACCTTGTATTTCTGTCAAATAAATATGACCGGTTTCGTGCCACTTTTTACTATTGTTCTTGGTACTTGCTCATTATGTCAGAGTAAACAGAATGTAAGCGTATACAAGTTAAAATGTATCCGCAATGTTGAAGATATCTCCCCTAATTGACGGCGACACCAGATTGCAAAGTGCTGATGAATTGACGTTGAAAATAGCGCATAATTTTATTCCGCAATGATTGGAAAGTGCAGCTGTTATTGTGTGGTAAAGAAGCATTTTAATTGCATTCTAAGCTCTGTGGATCACAACCAACTTCTACAAACAGAATCGACTATTAAGAATACGATTCAAAGATGCAAGAAACAGCATACGCCATTTGATTAATTTCCTTCTGTTATTCACATCTCTGTGGTTGGTGTGTATAAGACACACACCACTCATTAAATAAAAGGTCTCAAGCAATAATTAGTTTTAGTATCTTTCGGATGCAACACTCGGGACTGACGATTTATGGTCTCAAAACTACGCAAGAACATTTGACATTTCAAGACGGCCTCTCGAGGTCGGACGGTGTGAATTTTTATGTCGATGTTGTCCGAATTGGGTTTTGCCATATTTAGATACAGAGTTGACAATCTGACGCAATGCGTGAAGGTGGTCACCCAGCAATGTCGTATGCTACATTTTACACGGCCGTTATTCACTTGAACCATCTTTATTTGGAAATATATATATGAACGAGCTAATGAAACTACCAAGGTGGCGCTAAGGACCGATTTTGTTTTTAAACGTGGGAGAAATCTAGAGGCCGACTTAGTTTTAAAGTCATATGACTATCAAATCATTTATCGTTTATTATTTATTTAATGGCGCCGCCTCCTGATCATAGCGGCATCTCATTTTTATTTTGCTGTAGCTCTTTTTGAAAAAATGCAAACATATTTAGTTAATTGACGAGAAGCCATTATTATTGTTAACGCAAAAACCTTACTATTTAGTAAGCAATAGTTTAATGTCATAAGAGATTAAATTGGGAGAAATATTCTCGTAACAAACTCACAAAAAATAGGTTCGCATTTTAAAACTAT
This sequence comes from Dreissena rostriformis, assembly GCA_007657795.1. Taxonomy (NCBI): domain Eukaryota; kingdom Metazoa; phylum Mollusca; class Bivalvia; order Myida; family Dreissenidae; genus Dreissena; species Dreissena rostriformis. The sequence goes on from VMBQ01000778.1 coordinate 79,683, forward strand.
TCTATGTCACACCTGATCAAGTAAACGCGTTTCCGATGGGTTGTGGTAGTATGTTTCTGTACGTTTATGTGTCAATTTAGCTTCGCTTTATCGCAAGTCATAGTCTTTTTGTGAAACTAAGGACAAAGATGTACAAAAAAACAACATATAAAACCTACTCATCCTCCGGATATTTTCATCGTTTTCTAAAAACGTCCGTTTTTAGCGTCATCCTGGAAGTATCATCGCCTTGCGTATGTATGCATCTCCTGAAGGAGGTGGCGCCAGTGATTAACGGTCGTGTTTTAGTACAATGCCTGTAATAACTTGTGTATATGGTCTGGAGCTACATTTGCCGAATATAGAATTAAACCCTCTTTTGCATGACGCGGCTCGTATATGAAGCAACACGCTTCAAAATTTCAGACGGTAAAATTCTAATTATAACCTTGCGTACTAGTTCATTTGTTGAACCAAATAACGGTTGGACGAAAATCGATAATAAAAAGTGTAACAAACTAGACGAAATGAAATGCTACCTTTGATTACATGTTCATGTTATTTTGAACTTAACTGTTAACAAATATTTTTCGATGTTAGTTTGTTTACACATATGTATCCAAATTGTTCATTACTGTTCTTGCCTTCGACCAAGAAAATAATGCTTCGTCATCGATGTCCCTAATAACACAACTCGATACTCTTCTTTTATTGGCCTCTTTCTGCCAGAGAAACCGCTGCCATGTCGGAATGTGATAACATCGAGAAGCACAAACGTAACATCCAATACTTGAACAAAAAACAGCCATCGTTATTTTGAGATGACCCAATGGTCGATCGCATGTCCTCGAGCGTAAATGTACTCAATCAAGCTGGATGGTGCTGGATATCATTATTGCATGGAATGAGGAGTGAATAACACGTTCAGAAAACGTTTCTATAATAGTTTGCATTTAATTAAAAAAAGTATGTGATTTGCTGCTTTTTTGTGATGATCCTTTAATTACACAATGTTTAGATTTATGCAGCTTTTAATTAGTATCTTAAATAATACGGCGACACGGAGCTCGACTTTCGGCAAAAGGCAAAAGGCGTTGTCATAGTGTGATATTGTTAAGCGCACGGTGGATGGAGTAAATTCGACCCAGTTTTAACAAACACTAGTGTAAACATGCCATGTGCGTCATTGTTCCAGATACAATTAACGAAAGATAAAATCAATCGCATGATAATTGATTTAACGTTGTTTACAATCAGTGGATGTTTCTATCAAATGAGTATTTTCGCGTCATCAATGTGTTTCAAAATGCTAAATTAAATCGTGAACGTAATATTGACACATGCTGTGTTGAAGTTTGCTAGCACTCAACAAAGGAATATGTGATTTGTATGCGCATTTGATACATGGAAACTCATAACGCCATTGATTAAACATTATCGCGTGTATGTGAACTCCGCTTTTCTGTGATCATGACAAATGCGTTATTTGCGAGTAATTTGCATTCGCCTAATTGTGTGTCATCTCGATTTTTCTCACGTATACAAGAAGACACGGAAACGATTTATATCGCAAAGCACCAACGTTGAAATTTCTTAACTTAGTGATTTTATGTCATTTTACGCCAAAACTATTTAGTGAGGACATCGATAAGATAATTAAATTTTATATAAAAACAATACAGTTTACATATTCAAGTGCACTTTTGAATACTTGTTTTGTGCAATCGACACTCGAAGATCATTATTAGTACGCTAGGACCTTCTTGCAGTCTCATAAAGCTCCAAACGACTGCGGAATAAAGAGGTTTAGGAAACAGATGTTTCAAAATAGTGGAAGCCAACCTACACTATTGTCGAACTGTTCCGAAAATATATTGTCAAACCGTTCTTATGGCGGACGTTCCGTGTGCAGATATTTTCTTTGAATTATTAATGGCGCAATGAGAAGCTCGCAGATGCCTCACGGAACCCCATTTTTCTCTCGCGTTCCACCAATGGCAAAGACAAATAGGACCTCTCCCCAGCAGTATAAGCGGATGTGCTGTTTTTCATTAATTATGATATACTTATACTTAAATTGATGCCAACCAATATTTAAACAATAATTATACACTATTTTGATCAATTTTGAAAGTGGAGCTTGCGACAGACTTTGACATCGAAAGAAAATAACTATATTACGGTACTTTTTATCAAATAAAAGAGTTTTGTGACAACTTATATAAGATGGATAAATCGTTTTCTAAACCTTCGTTCATTTCTTTCTCGCCGCTCATGTCCAACTTGAAGAGTTCGTCGGCAAAGGCAAAGTCCCTCTGCTGGCAGAAATCCGTCAGGGAGGAGAATGCCAACTGGACCACAGTGGACCGCGCGGAGCCCAAGCCGACACCGGAAGAGGTTCGGAGGTCCCGGATGTCTCAGCGGCGATGCTCGGCACCATGTGCAATGCCCCTGGCGATGGATTTGCAGTCCCGAAAGCCGTCATTGAAGTCTACACAGATTATGAAACTCGGCAGCAATGAGGTACTGTCGGTAAGTCATTTTAAACGCATCGTCATTTGGGGCCTCAGTCGCTAATATTTCATCATGCTCATATTATACATTAATGTCGCCCGAGTGTTTGCAAGTCTTGGGCTATGTCATTCAATTGAGAAGATGTGCGGGTCAAATCGTGTGTTCTGTTTGGGGAACGGGGACGTTTCAATTATCATTAGTTGAATTTGGTAACATCGGGATCGGTGACAGTCTTTATCGAAATATAAAAATATGCACTGAGCCTTCATTATGAAGTATGTTTTCTGAACATTTATTGACGACAATTAATATTTAGATATTGTTAAAACAAATGCAATAAAATATTCTTCACGTAAATATACAACATAGCATATGATTTGTTACCGGGTCACAATAATTTCAAGTTTTCCTCTGCTTTTAAAATCGACGTTATTTTTATAAAAGCTTGATGTATAACAATAGTACGTTCTTACAAATGTCCTGTTTTGAGAGATCACGACATGTTCCCGTATAACTCTAACGCAGTTTATAAACTCTAACGCATTTTACATGGCGGACATATAGGCGATGAATGCAATTATTGCTTATGTAGAACATGCACTTAAAAAGATTTGTAAAAAGAACAATTCAACGTATCCGAACGTTTGTAATACCTTATTATACCGTAGCTCATTAGTGATACTAATTTACTAACTTTACTACTACTTTAGTTAAATGAAGATCTCTGTGACCACATATAATCTAATTAAAGTGTTAGATTGAGTTTTATAGCTCAAACCGTATATTTTCTGGAGTGGTCAGTTGCTTGTGGATAATTCCTGACCTCTCTCGAAAACAGCTATATATACAAATACAAACGAAAAAAGCGTAGATACCCAACAACATGCAAAACTAGTTAATTTAATAATTTATTCAATTATGACTTTTATGTTTCTGATAGTAATTTGATGCTTATTTAACATATTGTAATAAAGAAAACCACTGGTTTACGTCGGCTAGTGTTTTTATTTTTCTATATTTCATTATCCCTTTATTAACTGTTTGTTATATTTTATAGCGGGTGATAGTTATTTTTACCCGCTAGTTCGCATTGAGTACAGTGACATAATACTAGAAATGTTAATATGTACACATAAATTGGAGGACTAAGAACATTTCTTTTACAACCGTTACCGACAAGGGCAGTTTTGTTTTCTTAAATAAAAACAAATTGTAATTCATTGACTAGCCAATATCGCCGAACGATTTAAAGGGCTATATCAACACAATTGCATAATTGCCAATAATGGTCTTTATCATGTATATAAAATATTAGTCAGGGATATGTTTTATACATCTAGTATTATGATTTGGTAAGGCATGTATCAATTTAAAGAAGACACTGCGTTCGATTATTATCCATATATAATAATGTTATTTTTTACAGATTGTGACGTTTTTTGTGTGCATATGCTTTGGACTAAAACATATTGTAAAGTTGCCGTTTTAGCACTTATTGTTTGCTAACAATCAGAAAACTATGATAATTAAGGGACTCTACGTATTTTTAAAGTTTTTTTACGAAAATTGTAACTGAGCACCAATATTCCATGTTACAACAGAATGGTTGTTCGATGTTCCATCTTATTAGTTAAAACAAATATTCTTGTGATCAACAAAACGCTTGTACATACTTGAAACTTGAAACTTGCTAATTTAATGAAACACCTATTTATATAATTGTATTCAATGGCGTTGCACAAAACATACATATGAACATACAAATTGATAAAAAATAAAAGTGATTGATACTATTATGAATCATTTATTAAAGGATTAATAATCTAAAATTGTGTGATATTAATAAAAATGCTGTAAGAAGCTTGAGCAATAAAACAATACCGGCTATAATATTAAAACACAGTAAGAGTAAAATATTATGTAATAGATTGATATAACTAGGGTTAAGACAATAATTCTAATGATATTATGAGCAATTTTTTTTGGAACATAAAGACGCTGTTTTTTGTTTTTCATTAACTGAAAGGATCCGTTAAAGGATATTTCTGCACTCTGGCTGTCGGAATTTGCAGCTACCGGTCACCTGTCACCCTTACGGACACTTCCTTTGGGTTTTAACCTTATTTGAACTATTGTAACTACAAGTCACAAATAGACTGACCAAGTGTGACTACAAGACACAACTTGAAGGTTAAAATTACAGTGTGACTATGAAACACAACTAGGGGGCTAAGCGTGACTAAAAGACACTGCTTATGCTACCACCATGTGCGTTGAAGACTGGAGAAATCAAACCTCATCAGGACAACCGTCGCACTCGTAAATTATCATAAATTGTAATAAATCTATAACGATGAGTCTCGATTATTTTTAAAATCACAGGTATTCAAATAAAAATAGGTTGTAAAAGTCTCTGAAGAGAAACGTTTTCAAATTCCGTTTGAAAATGTCTATTGAGACAGAAGTCCGGATGCTTGATGGTAGGTCATTCCACAGTTTTGGACCGACAACTCCAAAACTCCTGTCCATGAAAGTTTTTCTCCTTGTGCATTTAACATCATAACATCCTTCATACGAGACAGTAGATCGTAGGTTACGTGCTGGTACTTTTTCTGTTAAAAGTTCTGTAAGGTATTTCGGCGCGTGACCAACAGAACAATTATACATGAAGGTCAGTAATTTAAATGTTATCCTGGCCTTCACTGGTAGCCAGTGTAGTTCATACAAAGCATCCTTTGAACTGTCATATTTCTGTCGGCTGAGTAGCAATTTGGCACACATGTTTTGGATACGTTGCATTTTGTTGATTTCGCATTGAGCTGTTCAATACAAGATGAGATTACAATAATCCAGATGGGATATAACCAAAGACAAAACGAGTATTTCTGTTGCTTCTTTTGTTAAGTATTTCCGTATGTTTTTGATTTTGAGGAAGTTGTACATGGCTGTACGGCACTTAATTTTGATGTGTTCCTTAAAATTCAGTGTTTCATCTAAATATGCACCCAAATACCGTATGCATTTTTCTGCTTTAACAGTGTCACCAGCAATATCTATTTCTTTAGAATGACATTTATTTAATTGGGGTCTACTACCGAATGTGATGAATTCCGTTTTTGATGCGTTCATTTTCAGTTTATTCTCGTTCATCCAGTTGTTAATAACGAGTGCGCAACGTTCAAGTTTATGAATGGCAGATCTTTCAACAGAAAAAGATGTAGGTTTGAATCGCTTGCTTGCATACACACAATTATACTAACAAACAGTGTATTATCGTTTTCCCGTCGCCGTGTTTAAACTGCGTATGTGTGTATGACCTACATTAGGATTATCCGAGTCATTCCTTGGAAATTGATCTGTGCAATCAATTGTGATGACAAACTCTCAATACTGTTTCGAAATCGTGCAACGATGACAATTGTATGTAATGCTCAAATATCTATTTATTATATTTCTATTAGTTGCGACTTGACTGTTGTATTATATTCGATACCAAAGCATTTAAACATGAACGGCCCTAAACTAACGATGTTATATATTTATGTATTTTTTTAAAATTTAAACCCAAAATAATTTTGTCGTTAAATGAGAAAAAGAGATCAATCAAATGATTTTGTGAAGAAAAGAACAGTTTTTGATCAGCTAAACCTCTTAAATACATATAGCATTGTGTAACCAAGAATTTACAATTGAAAGAAAATGTCGTTGTTTCTTGGGGAAAAAGTAAAACTTGATTTCAATGTTACTATGCAATGACGCATAAAATTCTCATTGGACATAAATGCACGTTGACGTTATGTGAAATTACAATATGTTTTATGTCAGCAGAAACTCGATGAAAATATGAACTTAAGTTATTGCTCAAATGTCATAAATGCATTCTCATACCAACGAATATAAGAAAATCCAGCCACTTACCGATGTATATCCTATATCAAGAAACATGTACATTGTATACATTAATTTATTCTCGGGTCATTATTAAATGAACGATTTGAGCATGTATACGCTTGCCATGATTTATTTTCTAAACGAAAAATGAGATTCACTTAAAAAATACAAGAATCAACTTTCACTATAACTCGTGAACATCAGGCATGTTTTGTAGATGTACCATACAACGCTGATTCACGTCTGACTCAAAACATAAGGACACTGTGCCAATAATTAACTAGTATGGAATATTTGAATAACAACGAAAACAGTAAGAAACAACCAAATGCATCCCAAATGAAACATTAATGTCAATATACAATAAAACAACAATACACACGGCTACATATTGTCTGTCAATGATAGCAATAAGCGTGTCTCACAAGTAGTTTTCTTATTAATAATGCATAGACAGTCTGATAGAAAAGGGACAATTGAATAAAACACCAAATAATTTAACTGTTTATGAACATTTTAACATATTTCCACGATTTCTCTTTGTCAATCTTTTTTTCTCTCTTGACTGTAATAAACACCGTTTTTGCTTTTAGGAGAAATAGGCTAAAACAACCCATATAAAACAGCAATATAGAGAGAAACATCGTGATCTTCGAGTTGTAATAAATGAGAAATATAATCAAATCATTTAAAAAGGAAACCCAATGGCATTGTAGTTATATCTCTTAAGTTCACTTTTAAAACACGTGTACAATCAAAACACCAAAGAATCAAACATCGTAGCCTTGCATTGTCTTGCAGAAATAGCCTCAGTGTTTAAGTAAAATCGGCAGTATTACCGCGTTATGTCAGCTATAAAATTACTGTATTTATTTTGTTCCATAAATTGTGCAAAACAATGTCATTCTACCTACCTTATGTTTATTGGCAAAAAACTAAACTTTTTAACGTTGTATTTGTCATGCACGTGTTATATTGCTAATTGGAAATCAATTCAACACAGCGCATTTTTACGACGCTTTTAGTATTTGGTATGCATTGCTAATTACAAATCAACGAAAGTGTCATAATTAATTTCTAAAACAAATATCATACTATTTTAGGATATTGCATTGTATTATTCTATTTTAAATATTTCATTAAATGGAATAGCAATTTTAAAATCAGCTGTGATTTTTAAAATCATTATTTGAATATTGTTGATAGTATGTTCGTATATTGTTTTTTATATTTATTTCTAAAATTTAAATGTTTATTTTTTAAAAGCGCAATGCATGTACAAATGTTAATTTTTGATGGATGTATGGTATTCGTACGAAAACATAGAAATTTCATCATGAAAATCTATTCATTATAAATCAATGTATGAAGTTCAATTCGAATAATTTACCAGTTTTAAATTACTCAATCGTTGCTTTTGAGTCATTGATAACGAAATGCATCATGAACATAATAATCGTGTTTTGCACCAGCAGGACAGAAAAACATTGATGATGCTCTTTGCCGTTATATTTGTTAACGGTTTTAACATCAGCTATAGTTTCATTTCCAAATTGTACGATTAACGGCGTGTTATTGTGCAATGCTATGATTATACCAATAATGTAAACGATATTTTTTTAATAACTTTTATTTCGAAATTCATTGCTTACTGTTTCAAATGGGAAATTATTATCGGAAATATTTCCATTAGCTAGTATTAATTAGACATTAACGCAATTAATGTTCTAGCAGAATATACAACATGCATTGTGCATTGTTTTCAATGTGCGTTAATGGAGTAGATTCATCCGTCTCTTGGGATCAGAAATACACACGCTAAGGTTTGGTGATCGATTTTATTGAACTTTTCTCATTTCCACGTAACAAGTTATGATGACCGAACTTCGCAGAGAGTAATGCTGTTTCGTTCAGGGCGACATGCTATCGGTCAATGACCTAAATTTCCCGGGCTCTAGATCGGTGTTATAATAATAACTGTCATTTCTTAAGACCCTGCTGATATTAACAGGCCTAACCATATCCCATGCCTCTTGCTCAAATTTGTTCGTCTAATCTGGCTGTAGTTTCATTGCCTTGTCTGTCACAGAGAAAACAGTTGACAAACACGATAACATGTTCATTCTGAAATTATTATCCGAAGTCAATTTACTCTTCGCAGAAGATAGACTTAGTTTAAGGCATATGCTTCCTTCTCAATTCTGTCTAACTTCATAAAATGACATAATCATTTTTCAATCATATTCGCAGCTATTTATTCATATCGTTTTGTTTTTAATTCAAAATGTTGTATTGATGCATGAAATGTGTAACTTAGTCACGTTTGCTTGTTTTCTGATGATTGCATGGATATATGGTTAAATAAACATTGTTTAAACTAAGATTCAAGATTCATCATTCCAATAACCATCACAAGTGTGGTTTAAAATATGCAAAAACAAACTAATTAGTCAATGCGCGTTGTATATTTAATTTCAACATTTGTAAATGAGACAACTGTCAAAATCCACTAAATATTAGTAATTGCTTTAAAATGGATACGCAGACACAAGCGGGCGAAATAATGATGCTCGGTTGTGTGTATTTTGAACAAAAGTAAAAGCAAGTGGTTGTGAAATAAATTCTATATTTTATAATACAATATTAATATTAATATGTGACAAAGTAGATGTTGGTTTACGTAGTTACTAAAGTAGCATGTCATTTGTGTTTGTCTTGTAAGATTGAATACGAGAAATATTCTTTAGACAATATACATAATATTCATGCATGTTTCCCTTTGTTTTCAGCCTTCCAACTCAATTTCTTCAACAGAGGAACACGAGCTGACAGAGGATCAGCAAAAAGGTAACTGAAATGTTATAATAAATTGGTAATGTCTATATGTATATAATATAACATAACGAGTTAGACGAAAACAAAACTGTTACAGTAAGAATGATTATTAGAACGTTTTTTTAGAAATGTAACATCACCAACAATAGTCGTGTTTCATTGCATGCCTGGATAGTTATAAAAAATAACGCTAGAGAATAGTACTAACTTTGTTCAAAACATATGCATCGGTAACTTATCACGACTATAACGAAAACTATCATATAGGAAGCCAATTTAGACGAAATCTAACATCTCCCTCATCGAATCAGTTGATTTTTTGAGAAGGTGACACATAAAAACAGGTGGTGCAGATCGGTGATAATTGCGGATCAGTAGTTTAGCGCGAAACACGATTCAGAAACAGAAATACGTAATTAAAAACGATATCTTTGGCCAAACTACCGTGTAGTGTGATAGTGCTTACTATGTTTTGTGTACGGATATAAATGGATTCGTTCACTTAATAAGATTGATTATACCACACATGACACCACTGTACCTTCTTGATGCAGTTCGACTGTTTTGCATATATACACACATAGATTTAATTGGCCATATGGAATTAATCTGCTTTCTGTAGTAATATTGCACATGTGTGAAAGCCTCCCAAATCGTCCTAATTAATATTGTTATTGAATTTTGTCATTGCTTACTTCCATAATTAAAATCCCCGAACGATGGGATTGTTCTGAAACTCCTTTGAATAAGCTTTCACTCCGATTCTTAAAATAAAATCCAGATGTGATCAATAATTAGTTTAGATATTGTAACAGCTATCCCCAGGGTAAAGAATTTTGTATTTGACAATTCTGTTCTCTCTTTTCCTTGAGTAACGTTTATGTCACCCTTTCTAGAGAGAACCATTGGAATTGAGAAGGGTAGACAAAATTCATGAAGATATACTGGCGCATGATAGCAAGAACATTTACAAAACCTACACGAGGTCTTTTTTGACGATTATTAAATACCATCGATGACGAACAACACTGTCTGACAAAGACAAAATATCACTTCCACATGTTTAATGAATCTATAAGCACGAAAGATTACATTCATAGTACAAACCCACAATTTAGATGTGGTTTAAATCTGAATGTGTTGTATGGGGTTTTGATGTATGGGGTTAACTTACCAATTATAAAATTATGTTTCCAATACAGATTCAGGTCAAGTTAAATAATCTGTTGATGAATTTAAGCCCTGGTTATTTACATTTTTCAGTACATTTATTTTACTCCTTACTTGTCCGGTCCAAGGTGTTTAATTAAAGATTGTATTAATATAATTATGTGTTCGACGTTTAAAACTGTTTATCAGTAAACGATATAAAAAAACTACAACTAAGTAAAAATTAAATCTGTTATAAACTTCTCAAGCACGCGTCATATTCCAAACCTGTAAATCTACGACTTTTCGCTATATCATGTGGTTACTTTCAGAACTCCGGAAGGCATTTGTGATGTTCGAAAAGGGGGGAAGAACAAAATGGCGGCCAGGGACCTCGGGGCCTTGCTTCGGTGTCTGGGGTGGAACCCATCAGAGAATGAACTCGAGGAGGCCAAACACGAGCTCGTCGTCAGCTGTAAGTATTATTGTTATCAATATGAAACCAGGAGACCGATTACTCCGCCTATTATTACTTGGGGTGGTAATTGAACAGCCGTTTAAACATGCATCTACAATCTTATAGCAGGTCGAGTATCAGCATGTATGTTCACTATAAATAGATACTTATTTGATTACCTTCATTAGCAGGGTTATATTATAACCCTTACAATGCCACTTTGTACATACTTATTCTTGCCAGTGCGGCGTGCTTTGGGTTGTAAACCTAAAATAGGATGTATTTTTACAAACCATAGTATATTTATGTCAATTATGATTTTCTACAAGCACATACAGCAACATTTCAAAGGTATTACCCGTGAGTCTTCATATGTGTCATGCGACCGACTAATTGAGCAGAACTTTTGGAAAACGGGGCCTAATGCATGTGCGTAAAGTGTCATCTCAGTCAAGTTCCGCTTTTATGAAATTTTACCTTTAAAAGAAGGTTTTTTAACAAATATCTAGTCCATGAGGTAAGTTTCGTCATAGATGATCGTATGCGAATTGCACAAGCTAATCTGTGACGATGCTTTACGCACATCCATTAAGTCCGCTTTTCTCAGAGCGCGGCTCAATTATTTTTTTGATGGTCGAGGATAAGATTATTATCTCACACTTAAACTGAGTAGGTTGTTATTGTAATTTGTCTAGACTACGGACTTGATTGTTCCAAGTAAAAGCACTAAATAAAACAATAAATGATATATTTGCAGCTAGAGCATATCCGTTTTGTTGAATTATGGACACAATATGGCAATGCTTATTTCCTAGATGCCTGTTACACTGGCAATAAGAAAACCATCGACAGACAGTCTGCACAAATCCATACAAATAATGTATGATTTTATTTTTAACAAATGCCAGAAAAAAAAATATTTCATTTCCGTTGTTCTTTATGCAATCGTTCAATAGCAACCTGAGTTTTACCGGCGGAATTGGCTGATCTGTCATTTGCTGAACTAAGTCCTCGGTTCTACGGCGAACGAAATTGGATTAATTTGACAGGAAACAGAGCTAACATGGTTTTACGAAATAACGGTTTATTAGGCGATAAAATAGTTATGGAAAGCAAATTCTATTGGCGAAATTTATATTTGCCATGTTGGTGGAAATCTTATTACAATCGTGGACTCAGCTCCTATTGTGCAGAGCCTAAGCGATTTATTTATATCTCCAAAACGTTGTATTGTTTTTTATGAAAAGGCTAATATAGCAGTTTACTAACTGCATAAGTTCACATAATTAAGATGGTATATTCCGGGCATAGTTTGAGTTTGAAGATAATTCAAACGAGTATGCAACATTGTACTTAACGTTAATATAGTACATACACTTGTTATTATCATGACGATCAGGAACATTGTTGGCTTTATTGTGTTACTTTAGATACACAATCGCACAATTTTTTAACAAACTTATATCTTATAAATTTAACCTATACTGGTAGCACGTTCATTATTTGACAGGACAAATGATACATATATATATATGTCTGAAATATATTGTCGATATTTATGCGTATTATTTGTTTACAGAATTCCAACATATAACTTATAACCCGACAAGTTTGGTCGGCCGGTTGGCGGTGTCCGCATGAAATGTCACAAGTTTGTTAAGCAAACTAGTGTCGAAATACCACAAGCAATTTAATTTTTCAAATTTATAATCTTTCATAACCATGAAGTTAATATATGCAAGTCACGTTTTTCATCTCCAGTGATTCACTAACTACAATGGTATTTGCTCGGGAGCAAAGCTTACAAGCTCCAGTATTATTTGTGCAATGTATAATTTCAGCGCGTGGTTTTGTGACGTTCGCGGAGATCGAGCGCTACATGGCTCGGCGGGGAGGCATTCTTTACGGCTGCCAAGACAGGGAGGATATCCAGGAGGCTTTCCAGGTAACCACCCCCATCTCGTATACAAACGTTAAACATGTTTGGTTAACATTCTCTTAAATACGACGCAAACACTTACCATGATGCCACACTTTCATTTCCATTTTAGCTCATGTGAGAACAACTTGCTTATGGTGAGCTATTGAGTTACCATGATGCCCATCGTCTGTCCGTGTGTGTGTGTGCTTGACGTGTGTCCCTCCGTCAACTTTTTCTTCAAAATACATATTTTCCTCCCCTGAACCGCTTGGCAGAATATGACGAAACATCACGGGAATGTTAATTATGTGGTCCTCTATGAAAATTGTTTAAACGGATCCAGTTCATTCATTAATTAGATTACTGAAAAGGGGTTTCAAAAAACTAAAACTCTCCTCTAAAACCGCCTTCCAAAGAGGCTTAATATTTGATATGTAACATCGTATTGTGGTCCTCTACAAAGTGTGTTCAATGGGAGTAACCTTTTTCCTTATATGTTTATGGGGAACACTTAAACAATCTTCTCCTCTGAAACCGCAATTGCTAGAGGTTTGGTATGCGTTATGTAACATCGTTATGTGGTCCTCAACCATGATTGTTCTAACCTAGTCCAAGGATTCTTAATTGACTTGCCCTAGGGGTTACTTGTTTTCATTATACTTATAAAGTGAACATTTAAAACAATTCTCTGAAACAGCAAGGCTCAGATGCTTGGTATTGTAATGTAACATTGTAAAGTGGTGTTCTACCAACTTTTTTTAAGTCATGCCCCTGGGGTACAACATGTTCTCGCCTCGGGGTTTACTTGTTTGTTGAGCTATTGTGATAATGTGGTGTTCGTCGCCCGCACGGGTAAGCGTCCGTTCGTGCGTACCTCAACTTGTTTTCATCTCTGCCTGAACTGATGGGCCGCATTAGATGAAACTTCACAATAAAGTTCCTTCAAATTGTACCGGTTCGTTAACTAATTAGGTCATGGGGCCCAAATAGAGGCTTTGAAAATAAAACTTTCAAACATCCTATTCTCTGAAACCTTAGTATTTGGTATATTCCATCATATTGTACTCATTTGCATTTCGTTTTAAAATTGTGTCCCTCGGGTTCATGTTGGTCTCGCCATGGGGCTTTTAAAATCTTTTTACAAAAACTAGTATATGACAAACATTAAAATCTTCTTCTTCATTAAGTCCTCATATTTTTCATAAAGCTCATCTAGAGGTTCTCTACATTATTTGTACAAACCATACTCATGCGGTCAAAAGTGACCATTCACAGTGGTTACATTTAAGCTCTACTGATCTCAACGTGCTCAATGTGAGCTACGGATATATATATATATATATATATATACANGACATATGTTGACAATACAGGTGTGACAGGTAGGCAACGACTTAATTGTTGTAACGAGAGACATATGTTGACAATACAGGTGTGACAGGTAGGCAACGACTTAATTGTTGTAACGAGAGACATATGTTGACAATACAGGTGTGACAGGTAGGCAACGACTTAATTGTTGTAACGAGAGACATATGTTGACAATACAGGTGTGACAGGTAGGCAACGACTTAATTGTTGTAACGAGAGACATATGTTGACAATACAGGTGTGACAGGTAGGCAACGACTTAATTGTTGTAACGAGAGACATATGTTGACAATACAGGTGTGACAGGTAGGCAACGACTTAATTGTTGTAACGAGAGACATATGTTGACAATACAGGTGTGACAGGTAGGCAACGACTTAATTGTTGTAACGAGAGACATATGTTGACAATACAGGTGTGACAGGTAGGCAACGACTTAATTGTTGTAACGAGAGACATATGTTGACAATACAGGTGTGACAGGTAGGCAACGACTTAATTGTTGTAACGAGAGACATATGTTGACAATACAGGTGTGACAGGTAGGCAACGACTTAATTGTTGTAACGAGAGACATATGTTGACAATACAGGTGTGACAGGTAGGCAACGACTTAATTGTTGTAACGAGAGACATATGTTGACAATACAGGTGTGACAGGTAGGCAACGACTTAATTGTTGTAACGAGAGACATATGTTGACAATACAGGTGTGACAGGTAGGCAACGACTTAATTGTTGTAACGAGAGACATATGTTGACAATACAGGTGTGACAGGTAGGCAACGACTTAATTGTTGTAACGAGAGACATATGTTGACAATACAGGTGTGACAGGTAGGCAACGACTTAATTGTTGTAACGAGAGACATATGTTGACAATACAGGTGTGACAGGTAGGCAACGACTTAATTGTTGTAACGAGAGACATATGTTGACAATACAGGTGTGACAGGTAGGCAACGACTTAATTGTTGTAACGAGAGACATATGTTGACAATACAGGTGTGACAGGTAGGCAACGACTTAATTGTTGTAACGAGAGACATATGTTGACAATACAGGTGTGACAGGTAGGCAACGACTTAATTGTTGTAACGAGAGACATATGTTGACAATACAGGTGTGACAGGTAGGCAACGACTTAATTGTTGTAACGAGAGACATATGTTGACAATACAGGTGTGACAGGTAGGCAACGACTTAATTGTTGTAACGAGAGACATATGTTGACAATACAGGTGTGACAGGTAGGCAACGACTTAATTGTTGTAACGAGAGACATATGTTGACAATACAGGTGTGACAGGTAGGCAACGACTTAATTGTTGTAACGAGAGACATATGTTGACAATACAGGTGTGACAGGTAGGCAACGACTTAATTGTTGTAACGAGAGACATATGTTGACAATACAGGTGTGACAGGTAGGCAACGACTTAATTGTTGTAACGAGAGACATATGTTGACAATACAGGTGTGACAGGTAGGCAACGACTTAATTGTTGTAACGAGAGACATATGTTGACAATACAGGTGTGACAGGTAGGCAACGACTTAATTGTTGTAACGAGAGACATATGTTGACAATACAGGTGTGACAGGTAGGCAACGACTTAATTGTTGTAACGAGAGACATATGTTGACAATACAGGTGTGACAGGTAGGCAACGACTTAATTGTTGTAACGAGAGACATATGTTGACAATACAGGTGTGACAGGTAGGCAACGACTTAATTGTTGTAACGAGAGACATATGTTGACAATACAGGTGTGACAGGTAGGCAACGACTTAATTGTTGTAACGAGAGACATATGTTGACAATACAGGTGTGACAGGTAGGCAACGACTTAATTGTTGTAACGAGAGACATATGTTGACAATACAGGTGTGACAGGTAGGCAACGACTTAATTGTTGTAACGAGAGACATATGTTGACAATACAGGTGTGACAGGTAGGCAACGACTTAATTGTTGTAACGAGAGACATATGTTGACAATACAGGTGTGACAGGTAGGCAACGACTTAATTGTTGTAACGAGAGACATATGTTGACAATACAGGTGTGACAGGTAGGCAACGACTTAATTGTTGTAACGAGAGACATATGTTGACAATACAGGTGTGACAGGTAGGCAACGACTTAATTGTTGTAACGAGAGACATATGTTGACAATACAGGTGTGACAGGTAGGCAACGACTTAATTGTTGTAACGAGAGACATATGTTGACAATACAGGTGTGACAGGTAGGCAACGACTTAATTGTTGTAACGAGAGACATATGTTGACAATACAGGTGTGACAGGTAGGCAACGACTTAATTGTTGTAACGAGAGACATATGTTGACAATACAGGTGTGACAGGTAGGCAACGACTTAATTGTTGTAACGAGAGACATATGTTGACAATACAGGTGTGACAGGTAGGCAACGACTTAATTGTTGTAACGAGAGACATATGTTGACAATACAGGTGTGACAGGTAGGCAACGACTTAATTGTTGTAACGAGAGACATATGTTGACAATACAGGTGTGACAGGTAGGCAACGACTTAATTGTTGTAACGAGAGACATATGTTGACAATACAGGTGTGACAGGTAGGCAACGACTTAATTGTTGTAACGAGAGACATATGTTGACAATACAGGTGTGACAGGTAGGCAACGACTTAATTGTTGTAACGAGAGACATATGTTGACAATACAGGTGTGACAGGTAGGCAACGACTTAATTGTTGTAACGAGAGACATATGTTGACAATACAGGTGTGACAGGTAGGCAACGACTTAATTGTTGTAACGAGAGACATATGTTGACAATACAGGTGTGACAGGTAGGCAACGACTTAATTGTTGTAACGAGAGACATATGTTGACAATACAGGTGTGACAGGTAGGCAACGACTTAATTGTTGTAACGAGAGACATATGTTGACAATACAGGTGTGACAGGTAGGCAACGACTTAATTGTTGTAACGAGAGACATATGTTGACAATACAGGTGTGACAGGTAGGCAACGACTTAATTGTTGTAACGAGAGACATATGTTGACAATACAGGTGTGACAGGTAGGCAACGACTTAATTGTTGTAACGAGAGACATATGTTGACAATACAGGTGTGACAGGTAGGCAACGACTTAATTGTTGTAACGAGAGACATATGTTGACAATACAGGTGTGACAGGTAGGCAACGACTTAATTGTTGTAACGAGAGACATATGTTGACAATACAGGTGTGACAGGTAGGCAACGACTTAATTGTTGTAACGAGAGACATATGTTGACAATACAGGTGTGACAGGTAGGCAACGACTTAATTGTTGTAACGAGAGACATATGTTGACAATACAGGTGTGACAGGTAGGCAACGACTTAATTGTTGTAACGAGAGACATATGTTGACAATACAGGTGTGACAGGTAGGCAACGACTTAATTGTTGTAACGAGAGACATATGTTGACAATACAGGTGTGACAGGTAGGCAACGACTTAATTGTTGTAACGAGAGACATATGTTGACAATACAGGTGTGACAGGTAGGCAACGACTTAATTGTTGTAACGAGAGACATATGTTGACAATACAGGTGTGACAGGTAGGCAACGACTTAATTGTTGTAACGAGAGACATATGTTGAAAATACAGGTGTGACAGGTAGGCAACGACTTAATTGTTGTAACGAGAGACATATGTTCAAAAAAAGCACATGCTATCATTAATCAAAGTGAAAAAACAAGACAAATGTGATTAATATATCACATAAAATGTACACTGGGTGAATATTATGATTACCAAATATTAACAATTAAATATAAACAAAGTGAAACTTGAGTCATCAGTAGGACATGAATCTTATTATAATATTATTTTATTTTATCACAGTAGTCCTTAGTTAATGGAATGGAATCAATTTCCAAACATTTACTAGACAAGATACACAAATGCGTAATACACACAAGAGCATGAATACATGTCAAACATGGTAAAATATATGGGGAAAAAAAAATCAATAAAAACTGCGTCACCGCATTTTTACGGTCAATACAGGGTATAAGGTTTTTTATCGGTTTTAAGAAGTTTCAAACCTCACACTTAGCCCAAAATAATTTACTAAACATATAAGTGTAAATACAAATTAGCTTCATCGCATCACAATTCAAATGAAATAGCAATAACAAAAAATATAGTTAAATTACCATGTAAATACTCGAAAGCTGGATCCGGAGCATTGGAATTGAAAACATCTAAGGCACGATATAATCAAAACAATCGGGTTTCAGTTACATTTAGTCGCTAGTTCGCTACAAAACATGGTACATTAAAATTAAAACAAATATATTTTTGCTTAAGTCAGTTTTGCTTATATCATCGTATGACCGCAAAAACATTGAATTCAGTCCTTAAAACTTCTATCGATAGTTGAAACAGAAATATCTATATTGTTTTGTTACTGCACGATATCCTGAGTACAGGACAAACATAGTTCCAATAGCAAAGATTCGAGCATTCGATCATCGTCATGAAGACAAACGTTTGACAGCTCATTAGCGTAGTTTAAAGGTTGCTTAAATGGAAATCCTTCCTTCTTGTTTGATATTTTTGCAAACCTCACCTACCTATTTAAAATATTAAACCCTGGTTGAATAAAAATGTCATGTCGATCTCAAAATGACATCGAATCTATGAAATGTCTGTCCTTTAATCAGCAAAAGCTTAAGCTGATATCAATCACCGGAGCAGCGCAAAAAAGTCATAGTTTTCCACCTCTTTTCTTTTTCCACACACCAAAACACACCTAATCAACCGATTTGAAACCAGTCGATTTTGAAAAAACTATCAATAACAATCAATATTAATGAGGTGACTGTGCTTTGTTTAATATAGATAAATTGAAACTTCAGAGACATTGTCAGATGCTAAATTCTGCCGGTAATCTGTTATGTAAGCCAAGTGGCCAAAGTCCTATACAATACATGATAATATAGACAACACTACATTAAACATAAACAATTATTTAATATATGGTCAACGCTTTGGAACTAATTTGCAAAGCATTCAGAACCAACTTGATGGCTAGCCTATCCTCGCACTTAGCTCAGATGTTATCGCAAACCACACAAGTATAAATAAACATAATCTCATCAACCAAAACAAAAAACGTTCACAATTATTTTCATCCTGCAATATCCCTCGGTAGTCGTTAATGCAACTACGGCCAGGATATTTCAAAATAAGCTTTATTAGATTGTTAATTGAAAGGAAGCTCATTTCGTAACTGAAATTTTCTAATTAAATAGTAAAAAATCAAGGAACGACAATGAGTTGGCGTTTCAGCCACGTTTCTAATACAACAGCACTTACATTGTCATTAGCTAGCCGACATTTTGCTTACTGTGTCAGCGGCGAACGTAAGCATACTAATCTGACCACATGTAAGTCAAATAAATATCGGGCAGCATTGTTGATATTCACAAATTCAGTTAAAATGAGGCCAAATCTCTATGTATTAATGTATTAATGTTAAGACAAAACCGTTAACTATAGCCACACAACATATATTAGTTGTTATCATTATATTCATACACGACACCAAATTATGTTAAGATTGGTTGAAACGTTGTTTTGTTTATATTATATCCAATCAAAAGTTTACTTTCCCCTTGACCTTCTTTTGTGAATGGCATCTGTGAACTTTGTCAAACAATTTCTAGAACCAAGATAAGCTAAAGTTTGACATAAGGTTTAGCTCATTTTCAACACTAGGCTAAGCTTACTTCAACACTAGGCTTAGCTAAACTTCAACACAAGACTTCGCTAAACAACAACACTAGCTTTAGCTAAATTTCAACACTTCGCTTAATTTATTTCTTGAACACGGGTCCGGTTTCCAGTAAGCCGTAGATCTTGAGTAATGATAACTGTTAGTTTTATGACATAATGTTCTGTCCATAAATATTAGTATCTGTCTGTCATTTCATAAGTCAGGGATTACTTTTACAGGGCAATAGAGGGTTCACAGTTGTTCATCTAGGAGATTGATTAATACTATGTTATTTGACTTCGCCCTCAGTTTCGGAGAAACCATGTTGTAAACGCAATTATGTGTTCTGACATTCACAAAGAATATTTTTTGGCAATATCATTAATATAATCATCAACTAAATATTAAGCGGGTACTAGTATATTACATCGATATTAAGCAGTAATAGTATATTACTTCAATATTAAATTTGTAATTCTATATTTCATCAATATATAGCATGTATATTAAAAAGGTTTATCACACACGTCAGAGAGTGTACGTCTTATTTTGCTCAGTATAGATAACTTGAGCATATGTGATCAACAAAACACGCATTTATCAAACTAAATATAATAATTTAAAGTGGACAAGTCAAAACAATCATCGCAGATTGTGACGGGTATTTTTAAGTATAAAAAAGAATTGTCGCAGAAGATCGTTGATTACTACTATACATTCGTTTACAATTGATATTCATGTCATTTATAGATATACATTGTCTCTGCGCATAAGTAATATACATATAATAAAAAACACATCATAGTCAAAGAATTGGTAACATTCGTTATTTCTTGGTGACAATGAATGCAGCAGCTAATTAACTTCATATGCCTTAAAAGTGTATCAAATAAAACAAAGCGGTCAGAAGCAATTTAGTATTGTCATATTTCAGATTCACCTAACAACGACGTATAAAATGAAAACAATTTCCAATTTGAATACAATCAAATGATCAATTTATTAAATATGATGGCTTTAAAATAAGGTACGGTCACTTTTTTCTATATCTGATCGAAAATTATGTTACACCTTACTTAAATATTTCGTTTAAAATCGTCATATCCGTATACTACAATAATTATATTAAAACGACGCAAACGGAACGAACAAAATTCGCTGTCTTATTAATTGCTTTTTGGCATATTGTCTGTGTGTTTGGTTCTGTGCACGTCAATAATCACTTATTAACTGCTGAGTTAAAGCAATAATAACCAAGGAACGAGACTGTTTCGGACTTTATATTTATGGTTGAGAAAATACGCGAGAGCGTTTGACATTTGAAGCCTATTAAGCCCACTAACGTAAGACGTGTCAATGACTGGATGTGTTCACCCATCAATGTCAATATAGTGCATCAATGGCACAAAAAAGGTGAATTTACATGCAGATCGCGATTGTGATGATAGACGAAAGTCGTGCTACTAAATTTAGAAGCAGTACTAGTCCACTGACTGTGTAAGCTTTGTCAATTTATCGTTCTGGTCACCCATCAATGACGGTGTATAGTGCAGTTGACTTGCATATGTGGGCTCTTAAAAAATTGCATATATATTTTAAAGTATATATTTAAAATAAAACATATTCCGTTCCAATTAATAAAGTGTGCACTGAGTCTTAAATACGCAATTATATTAGTTATAATATTGTCTGTGCAGTTGTTTAAGAAAAACAAAATATCAAGCAGATTTATTTTATGAACCGTTAATAATATGCTAATACACCTTACACGTTAGATGGTGCCTTCTTATTGATGTATTGGTCAAACTGTGGTGACTTCATTTGTTCAGGATGTCTTTATTTCTTTACAAAATTGTGACACATATGTATGTTAATTAATGTAAAATGTTATTTATTTACCATTTTCAGGGAACTGGTGTAGGTCTAAAAAAACAACACCATTATTTTATATTTTAAATAGATTCATCCAGTTTACAATATTATTGTAATCACAAGGTATATAAGTTTCCAATTTTGTGAAGAGATTGCGATGTACAACTAGTAAACTAATAAAACAGAAGTAGCTGTTTAGTGTGATAAAAAAAACTTTGTCATTTGAAAACAATATATCAAAATCAGTTTCGATGCTTGGTTGATTATCGTCGATTAACCACGCTTTGGAGTGTTTTTTGGTGAACGAATGTAAAAGAGCGGAAGCTATTGTAAATAGCTTGTTGATAAACATGCATAACAGTAAAACAATAATTGTTTATTACAATTTTCTTTAAATGTATTGATAAACTGTGAATGTCATCTAACATAGCGTTATTCAATAATTACCAAAAACATATCATTTATTGCGTGATACAAAACATTGACTCGATTATAGGTAGTTGTAAACATATCTCGAGGCTTTTACGATGACACTGTAATTTCGGAATTCGTTTCCATGGCAAAAGATTATGTTGCGATTAATGTATTTTCTTCAATTGAGAAACACATTATCGCAGAAAAGTATAGCGTTGCTCTCCGGTATAAAGGCAATGCTATTAGATGTATTAGTCCCATTTATACCCATCAATCCTGCTAAACAAACAGTTATAAAATAAAACAAATAATAAATCTAAAAGTAGATTTCAACACGGAAAGAGATTAAGATTTCTTTCATTCCGGATATGTGAAAAATACTAGATCGGATTAGATGTAATCGTAAAAAAAAGTAAACTGGTTGCAATTGCTCACACATATTCTGCTTTTTAATTGATTGCGTTGTCTTTTTAACACACTAATTTGATTTGAATATCTGCCAATCAGTCGACTTAGAGTAAAGTTTGTCTTAAAAACAATTGAGTATTGTACTTTATAAACATTGAATTTAAAATAAAAAAAATCGATGAGCCGTAAGGCGATATAAAATACCCAACTCATTTTGATGAGGATGCTATGAAGCGGACAGAGTTCTTCTTAGAAGACCTCGTTAGCTTGGTGTGTTTAATAAACTCAACACAGTCCTCCACATGACCAGATAATTACCTTGGACTGGCAAAGATTATGACGGAACATATTCGCTACATAGACGCCCCTGGAACCAGTCGATAAGTTTGCACTCACCACTAAATATAACAATTATGAAACGTCAGACAAATTATCAGGTGACAACCGAATTTATTTAAAACTGAACAAATGCCTATACTAAACATGACGATACATATAAAAAAATCATTAACTTAATCGATTGATTAAAGTTGGGAACACCGACTTGGAACGGTCAATGCGACAAATCCTCACAATCTCGTTAAATATTTGTCAATATTGTCTATGTACCAAAAATAACTTATGTGTATTTATGGCATGCTTAAAGGAGGCAATTATAGAAAAAATGAAACTACAGAACCATAATCACTTGATAAATAATTGTTAACATTTGTCATGTGAAGGCAAGTGATAATGTGTCTTTACAAATAAAGATACTGTACTCAAAACAATATTAAACATAATAATGTTAAAGTTGTGGTCACCTGATTGGAACCTCATTGGAACAGTCTCAAACCGTAACAACGCATGCATAACATATCACTTAGCCCAGAGCTATAAATAAAACACACACGTGTAAATAAACATTAACCTTATAAATTAATGATATAAAAATTGCACTCTTGAATATTTCTTGTTATTTTTTGTAATTTATGGACCAGTTATGTCGTCGTGGCTGACTTAAAAAAAGTTACCGATTTCTTTTTTTAAAAACAAACCGAATAACAAATTTCATTTTATTATTTAAAAAGAAAATTTAAAAAAAAAATCAAAGTATGCTCCATATCAAGGAAAGTCATTTTATATGTAGGGATTTTTGTTGAGAAAACTGCACTCAAAAGGCAAAGGCAATTTTATGTTATTTCTTTGAAGTTCCTTCTCTTGTATAATACAATTAAAGATAATACACAGGACATCTATATAGCATACAATGCCGGTAATGAACAGGAGCATCGATACATAAAACCAAGACGACCTAACATCACGATCTTATGATATTTTGCACGGCATTATACAGCGACGACGTGATCAGTACTGTAACGTAATTCTTGTTATTACGTATTTTTATATGCCATTTTTCGTCGGAGGCTGCATACAGTAACGCTACTTACATTTACGTCATATACTTACGTTAGACCTACTGGACATAAAACGTAAAAGCGGAAAATCAGAATATTAGGTTAGAGTTGAATACTCTGTAAATAATAAACATGGTAAAGGTTATACAAAGTTAGTTTTGAATACTAAGTAAATAATCATAATAATTGTAAGACAGGCTAAATAGTATACTTAGTAAGTGTTGAATATTAAGTAAATAATAGAAGTAAAACCGGGTAAAGAGAATATTAAGTTAATGTTGAATAATGAGTAAAAAAATAATAGCAATACCGGGAAAAGAGAATATTAAGTTAGTGTTTAATACTAAGAAAATAATAAAAGTAAGACCGGGTAAAGAGAATACTAAGTAAGTGTTGAATACTAATTTATTAATAATACTAACACCGGGTAAAGAAAATACATGTACTAAGTAAGTGTTGAATACTTTGTAAATAATAATAATAAGACCGGGTCAAGAGAATACTAAGTTAGTGTTGAAAACTAAGTAAATAATAATAGTAAGACCGGGTAAAGAGAATACTAAGTTAGCGTAGAATACTTAGTTAATAATAATAGTAAAACCGGATAAAGAGAACATTTTATGTTGAATACTAAGTAAAAAATAAATGTAAAACCTGGTAGAGAAAACTAGGTATGTGTGAAATAGTAAGTAAATAATAATAGGATAGCCTGGTAAAGAGAACACTAAGTTAGCGTTGAATAATAAGTAAATAATTGTAGTAAAACCGGATAAAGAGAATATTAAGTTATTGTAGAATACTAAGTAAATAACAAGAGTAATAATGGGTAGAGACAATTTGAGGATGATGCAAATGAATTGTTCCCATTCTAAACATGTCACGTGTTATAATGGTTCAAGAGTAATGTTCTTTCAAAAACGTGTGGTGTTCGTTCTAACCTGGGCCTCCCATGTATTCTTATTCAATATTTTAAAAATCCCACAACATAGTTTCTATCTATTTCACTTAGTAACGATAAGAAGAGTATGAGTCAAAAATCAAAATGGACTTCAAATAATGACTACTTTTTGTCTTACATCGTATATTGTAAGAATGTCTCAAAACGTTCTTGTTGGATAGCCTTATATCATAAAATGTTTGATGTACTAATATCGCACACATGTATTATATTTAGATGGTTTTTTATCTTATTTTATTTGATGGAATTATATCATAGACTTGAATTGTTTGGTGGCTAACTATCATACATTGTGAAACGTCTTATATCATAAAGTGCTTAAAAGCCTTAAATCGTTCAATGTTTTTAAGAACATACACCATGTAGTACTTTTTTGCATTAACACGGTTTCAGTTTCCTTACCTAGTTAAAATACAGCATTATCAGTCAACATTTCGATTGTTAGTATACCATGTACTAATACAATTCAGTCGCTCTCTGAGAGAACCGGGTTTGATGCATGTGCGTCACGTATCGTCCCAGATAAGCCCGTGCAGTTGTCACAGGCTAGTCAGGGACGGCGCTTTCCGCTTTTCGTTTGAAGGATGCCTCTTCTAAACATAAGTCCAGTCTAAGCGACATGTGAAATCCCATATTAGCATGTAGGGACTGCACAGTTTAAGTTAACTATACATGATTGCAGTTCACGTAAAGAAAGGTTTTTTTGTACTCGCTATTTTTTGAGAGCGTAGGCTTCTCTTCTCGGAATTTCTATAAAGTATGGTTTTTAATAATTTATATTTACAGAGCATGTCCATAAGGACATGGGTGAGATAAAGTCGGTTGTTTAATTATAATTGAGACGCGTAGTGCAAAAATGGGTCTTTTGCTATATGCAGGCAGTCGCGCAATCTAGACGGGAGCTACCCTATACGCTATTAAGTCACGAAAAGCTTCGTGGTTTCATAAGCTGACAGGGTAGCTACAGATCAGACGGATGTGAAGGCTTGCATACATGTTAGACCATGGTGACATGCCTAGATGCAGAAAGCAGAGAAGTAACATCCAATACTGGATAGAACAACAGCCACCGTTATTTGGGTCGATCACATGTCCACGAGCGTAAATGTACTACATCAGCCTGCTTGGTACTGGAAATCATTATTGCATGGCATGAGGAGGGAAGAACACGTTCAGAAAAAGTTTATATAATTGTTAATATTAAAGTTATGTGATTTGCTGCTGTTCTGTAATGATCCTTAAAAAACACGCATTGATAACGGAATGCTTAGGTGTGTGCAGTTTTGAATTATTATTTTAAATAATAGAACGACAGCTTGCGCGGAGCTTAACTATCGGGAAAAGGCCTGTGTCATATTGTCAAGCGCATGGTACGGTGGATGGAGTAATTTGGACCCAGATTTAATAAAACTAGTGTTAACATATCATGTGCGTCATTGTTCCAAATACAATTATCGAGATATAAAATCGATCGTATGAGAATCGCTGTATCGTTGTTAACAATTAGTGGATGTTTCCTTCAAATGTATGTTTTCGCGTTCTCAATGTATTTCAAAATGCTAAATTTAATCGTGAACGTAAAATTGACACATGCTGTGTTGAAGTTTGCTATCACTCAACAAAGGAATATTGAAATTTGTGTGCGCATGTGATACATGAAATCTCATTACGCCATTGATTAAACACTAGCGCATGTATGTGAACTTTCGGTTTTGTTTGATCATGACAAATGCGTTATTTGCGAGTAATTAGGAGTAATCATCCTAATTGTGGTGTGTCATCCCGATTGTTTTCACGTAGACAAGAAGACATGGAAACGATTTTAAAATGCAGACAAATATCATAAAACACGAACGTCGAAATTTATTTACCAAGTGAATAAGTGTCATTTTTCATTTTATGTGAAAATAATTAAGTGAGGACATCGATTTATTAATACAGTTTTAAATAAAAACAAAACAATTAACATATTCAAGCGAACTTTTGAATGTTTGTGTTGTGCAATCGACACACGAAGATCATTATATGTACGCTAGCACCTTATTGCAGTCGCATTAAGTTCCGAAAGACGGCGGAATTAAAGGAGGCTTTGAAAACAGATGTGGCAAATTAGTGAGGGCCAACAAACACAATTGACGAACCGTTTCTAAAATAGACTGTCAATCTGTTCTAATGGCGGACGGAACAAGTGTGCAGATATTAGCTTTGAATTATTAATGGCGCAATGGGAAGCTCGCAGATGCCTCACGGACTCTTGTCTCGCGTGTCAACACTGGCAATGACAATAAATGGGACCTCTCTCAAGCAGTCTTCAAGGATGTTTTGTTTTGCATGTATTATGATATACCTAAATTTTAATTGATGTCAACAAATATTTTAAAATAAGTATACGCTATTTTGATCAATTTGGAAAGTGGAGCCCGCGATTGAGTTTTACAACAAAAGGGAATAACTTAATTACGATACCTTTCATCTCACAAAAAAGAGTTTTGACAACTTGAATACTATGGATGAATCAGCTTCTAAACCTTCGTTCTTTTCCTTCTCGCCGCTCAAGTCCAACTTGAAGAGTTCGTCGGCAAAGGCCAAGTCCCTCTGTTGGCAGAAATCAGTCAAGGAGGAGAACGCCAACTGGACCACAATTGACCGCGCGGAGCCCAACCCAACACCGGAAGAGGTTCGGCGGTCCCGGATGTCGCGGCGGCAATGTTCGGCGCCCTGTACCATGCCCCTCGCGTTGGATATGCAGTCACGAAAGCCGTCATTGAAGTCTATACAAATTATGAAAATCGGCAGCAATGAGGTGCCGTCGGTAAGTCATTTAACACTCATCGTCATTTTGGGTCTCAGTCGCTAAAATGTCATCATGTTTATATTTTTAACATGAATGTCGCCCGAGTGTTTTCAAATTGAACGATTTTTGAGGCAAAATCGTGTACATATGTGGGAAAAACTGCATAAGTTAAATTAACATCACTGTCACCACGTATAATCAAATTAAAGTGTATCATTGAAGATTATAGCTAAAACTGTATGTATTCTGATGTGGTCATTTGCATGAGAATAATTCTTGACGCTAGTCAAAAACTGTGATCGATAAATACGAATGCAAAAGGCATAAATACCCAACAAAATGGAAAAAAATGTGAATTTATTAATTTCTTAAATAATGACATCTATGTCTATAATAATGGTAGTAAATTCTATAGCAAAGCATTTAACATATTTTAAAAACGAAAACCACTGGTTTACGTCGGCTAGTGCTTTTTTATATTACGTTTTTCGAGTTTTGTAACTAAATGTTATAATTATGTTATATTTTATTCTTATTTTTTACTCATCAATAGGATGACTGAGAAAATTTCATATTCGACCGATATCGACTAGGGTCGTTTTTATGGGAACCAAATTGTCATTGATTGACATAATTTATAATTATCCATAATAGGCTTTCATTACAAATATTAATCATGTATATAAAGTTTTATAAACTATAAGTAAGTGATACATTGTTTATGCATCCGTTTTATTGCTTTTATCTATTTCAAGAAGGCACTCCGTTCGGGTATCATCTATCAATAAGTATAAAAAAAAAATCTGACAGTCTTCTGGTAGGGACAGCCTGTGTTTGCATATGCAATGAGATAGAACATTATAAAATGGCCTTTTGCAGCATAATAACGCATACACAAATCACATGAATAGTTATTTACACTTTATTTTGTCATGATCATAATGTTTTAAAATCCACAAATATTCTAATTTAACTAATACCATTTCCAGGACATCCGCTTAGGACCGCGAAGGTACTGTAACAACTTAAACAACAAAATGTCCTGTTTGATCCTTTGTTAGACCCATCTCTGCTTGTTCATACATTGCAGGTATTACTATATACCAACACTGACACACAAATTTGGTGACACCTGTCAAGATAATTGAATTAACACGAGTTGAACTACCTAATACGGGGTGGTTTTATGTGTATTTGACGGCGGCTGACATAACTCGTGAATTTACAAAGCGAGTACGAATTGTCATCAAACAACATCTGCTTGTCATTAAACACTAATTAAAAAGCTATGTGCAAGGTAATATATTGGGCAGCCTAATTACATATTAATCGCTGATGTATTAGTTGACAACCTTTACCGACATGGTACAATTTTGAACTAGATGTAAAATAAATGTATGTTTATAAACAGCAAGAATAAGGTTATTTAACGACTCTACGTATTATAAACGATTTTTAACCAATATTTTTACCAAATATTTGGCTTAATTCATCATCATCAATACTCCGTGTTACAACAGTACGGTTGTACGATGTAAAGTAATATTCGTTGAAACAAACACTCCCGTGCTCCATGGCGACATATATAAATTAATATTATATACTATATTGCAAAAAAATCTATACATACACACAATAATACTAGCAAACAAGGTCATACCGCTTTTTCCGCAGCCATTGTTTAAACTGCAAAGAGTACAGGCCGTGGGGATGTATGTGAAATCAAATGTGATAACAAACGTCCACTACAATTATTAAATTGTTCAACGATGACGATTGTACTTTATGTCCAAATATTCACTAATCATATATCTTTCAGCGCGGTATTGACTGTTGTAATTTATTCTATATGAAACCGTGTTAACATGGACGGCAATATAATACCGAGGCTATATCATAATTGATTTATATTTATTACAACTCATAATACATCTGCGGTTAAATGTTTGATCTAATTCGTAAAGCGACATCCATCAAAATGATGTTCTGAAGGAAAACAATACAACACAATTTAATAAAAAATATATAGCCATATGTAAACAAGAATTAACATTTGCAATACACTGCCGTTGATCCTTCGGGAAAAGGTAAAACATAGAATTGAATTTAATTATGGAATGTCGCCTGAAACCATCGCTTTACATACATACGCTTTGACGTATTTGCAATAAAAATATGTTTCCAATAGAAAATCGATACGAACATGTGAACTTTTAAAATATTTCTTTAAAATAATTCTTAAATATAACAAACGCGTTCTTATACTGAAGACTATTATAATAGTCAGCCACTTAGACGACACACAAGCATACCCATTTTGATACAGTCACTAACAATACGCTCTAAATATAAAAGATGTCGTGATGAAACTTGATAGAACATATACGACTTGTATCTGCTGAAAATATTCTTCATTCAATCGATGTAAATCCTATACAAAGAAATACGCCGGATACCTTGATTCCACAAACCAATATAATAATATTTTAAGAGATTCAACAGTATATAACAGAAGAGAAATGATTGTGCACGGAATACATGTAACACTAAAAAACGTGGATAATACTTTTCAACAATTACTCCAATCCTTGTATGATTTTATTACACTTCCGATAAAAGTTTAAAGGATTCCTTGGATTTGTAAGTTTAATGAATTAATAAGATTTGTTAGTTTTAAGAAGTATTTAGATGTGTTGCCCTTATGGTTATCTTAATGCATTCATCTGCTGACAGTGTATACATATTATCAAACCACAATGTGCGACAATGTATTTGCTATAAACAGTTTTTTTGTGGTTATATGTTCATTTTGTGTATTTGATGTTATTACAACATGCTTAACTGAACTGAATGCATGAACATGCGAGGTACGGATAAGGCGTATATATGGTGAGTTCTTGTTATTAAAACGTGTTGCATAGATAAAAAAAAGACTCAATAACTTACTGTTGTACTGTCATTAATAACGTAAAAAACACCATGAACATAATGCAAACTTCGAGTGTGCAATTTATGCTAAATGAGATCATAAGTATCAGGTTTACATTTGAGAGTTATGGAAGAAACGTCCTTTCCAGAATTCACCACAACATCATATTCATGTCTTTGATGTTCATGTTCAAAATTCGACTGAATCAATCCTTAATTCTCCCATTACTATGCTGAAATACATGAAAATAACTATAAACATGCAAAGCTAAAGTTAAATTCATAGGATAATTGTAAGGACAATTAATGTAATAACCAACCCTAGTTGGCGCCAGACTGCATCGATTGGTTTTAACAACAAGAAATAATAGAATTCCGCCATTAGTTGATTTCACACTGTGATCACTATAAATTGAACGATTTGAGCATTTTGTACGCTGGCAAAGTTGTTTATCTTTGCGTAAAATAAGATTCAATTAAATAATACAAAAATGCATGTGTCTACTATGACTCAGGAACATCGGGCATGTTTAGTAGATGTACCATACAATGCTGCCCAATCCATATGATTCCATACTGACTCACTACATATGACGCCGTGCCAATAATAAACTATCATACTTAATTATGTTTGTAATATT
Source organism: Dreissena rostriformis (assembly GCA_007657795.1). NCBI lineage: Eukaryota > Metazoa > Mollusca > Bivalvia > Myida > Dreissenidae > Dreissena > Dreissena rostriformis. The sequence goes on from VMBQ01000778.1 coordinate 110,988, forward strand.
GACATAACTAGGAGAAACAATCCAAATGGAAAATAAATGTCACCAATCAAATAAAACAACAAAATACAAGACCATACATTGTCTGCTATTGATTGCACTCTGCGTGTCTCGCAAATCTGTTCACGTAGTTTACTTGTTAATAATGCATGGGCAGACTGTAATCAAAAGGGACAAGTGAATAAAACACCAAACAATTCCACCGTTTAAGTGGATGTGTACCTATAAACACATGTCAATGGTAACTCGTGGTCAATTATTGTTTCTGCTTGAATAAATTGAAATAAACCCCCTTTTTTGCTTCAATTCCAATTACGGTTCCAACAAGCAAACATTATTCCAATTCCAACAAGCATAAAACAGCAATTAATATAAAAATAAATATCGTGATTATTATGGTTTAACATATTATATGGAAATATTATCAAATTACTTAAATAGGAAACAAATTTTATTTCTTCAGTTAAATTTGAAAACACGTGTACGATCAGAACATCAAATAATGAAACATTATTGCCATTCATTGATTTGCTGAAATGACCATAGCGTTTCATGTAAGATCGACATTAATATCGACTAGGTATTGAAAGATGTATTAAATTACTGTATTAATTTGGTTCCAATAATTTTGCCAAACAATTTCAATCTACCATCCTAAGGTTGTTTGACCCACAACTTATTCTTTTAACTTTTTTTCAAGCCAGTTTGATATCGTTAGTAGGAAACCAATTCAAAACAGAGCATGTTTAGGACGCGCAATGTATTTGGTATGAATTTAAAATCAAAGGCAAATCCACAATTAACTTTGAACACAAATATAATAATTTACTATTTGGACTCCTTGGCGTCTTTGGTACTTCCTTGATCTCCGTCAGAACGCAGTAAAAACGCCAGTCCGGGGAAACGCGGGTATTACTATTAAACATGTAATGGGGAAATGATGCTCACTTATCTTTTACAGATTATAAGATACTATATTGAATAGAACCCATGTTCACATACATTTTAATGACTACATTGTTAATAATTTCAGCAATGCTTGTTCAACATGTCATAAGTGAAACGGGATATTTCTTCATCTTCAAATAAAATATCCTTCATTATAGCCTTTTGGACAAAACAATACCGTTTAACAAATATATGAAAATAGGGGCGTGATTAAAATTATCTTGCTAAGACAAATAAGGACACGGGATTTCAATCTTTAGCATCATTTTATCATTTTTAACGTACAAAGCTTCGTATCTACTTTGTTTCATGTTTAATATTATGCTGATTTAACATATCTTCAGCTCGTTTATTCGCACGTTTTGTTATAACTGTTGTGATATAAGTTGTCTTGATTCATGCACATCCGTAATTATTAGCTAGTTTTAATGGTTTGTTTATAGATATATGTGCACTTCAATATGATTTAAATGTCGGTGTAAACTACACTTGGATAACAATCAAGAACTCATTTATATCAATAACATTTATGTTTTGAAATGCCAATATTTACGTCGGATTTAAAAAATAACTGGCTTAAGTCGCTTATATTCAGGGGCAGTCTTACTATTTTAAAATTGATAGCGTTGTATACATTCTATTTTCATTGTTGGGTTCACATATAATATGACTTTAAAGCTTGTTATGTTTTTACAATTAATTGTTTGATGACTTTATTGTAATATGTAATACAGTGAGATTAAGCTTATCAAACGAAAACATAAAAAAGACTATTCGAACAATTAGGGCCTGATCTATATAATGTTTTAAGTAGTTTAGTTTTAGAATAGCATCCGTTGTTGGCCTTGTCATTATTTTTACAAAATGCATCTTAGATATAACAATAATCGTGTTTTGCATCAGCTAAACAGGCAAAACACCGATGATACAATTTGCTGTTACATTTTGCTTCAAATATTTTTAAATTAACTATGTATAGTTTCATTTACTGATTTTACAGTAAATATTGCTTTCTTTTGCACTGCTATCATCATAACAATAATGTAAATGATAATTTTAGAATAAACTTTGTTTCAAAATTCATGGCTTACTGTTCCAGATGGGAAATTAGTATACGGGTAAAATGTGGGAATAATATTCATAAGCTTGTATGAATTGATATTTTAATAAATGTATGTTATGGCAGGATATACAAAATGCATTGTGAATTGTTTACCACGTACGCTAATGGAATAGTTTCATCTGATAAAGTATTTTTAAAAAAATGACATTTAACATAATTATGGTGTGCATTTGAGATCCGAAACATTAAAGTCAAGTTCTGGTGATCAATTATTATAATTATTATAATTGCCTCGTAACAAGTTACTGTTATAGGACTTCGCAGAAAGTAATGCTATCACATGAAGGGCGCCATCGGTCAGTAACGTCAATGTCCCTGGGCTCTAGATCTGCGTTATTATAATAACTGTCATTTCTAAAATCTTCGATAAGATTAACAGGACGTAACCTATCCATCGTATCTGTTTCAAAGTTTTCGTCTAATCCGGCTATATTTTCATTTCCTCGTCTGTCACAGAGAAAACTAACACAAGCACAACTACATGTTATATTGACATGAATATCCGGAGTCAGAAGAGAGACTGAGTTTCAGCCAACAGCTTTCTTTTCAATTTTATCAACCTTCATACAATGACATTATTTGTAATCATCTTCGCAGCTGTTAAGTCATTTTGCAATTTTGATAAATTTAAAATGTCGCATTGATGCATTAAATGTGTAACTTTCTCAAATTTAACATGTATGCTTGTCTTCTAATGCTTGTATATTTATTTTATTAAATAAATATTTAAACTAAGCTTCGCGATTAATCATTCCAATTACGATCATAGGTGTGATTTAAGATTTGAAAACAACACTAATTAGTTAATGCGCGTTGTATTTTGTAGTTGATTTTAGCATATAAAAATTTAAAATCAACAAAATAATGGTCGTGAAATATATTCTATACTTAGTAATACAATATTAACATGTGACAAAGTAGATGGTTGTTTACATAGTTACTAAAGTAGCTTGTCATTTGGCTTTTTTTCTTCTTGTAAAAGGAAAAGTAAGGACTATTCTTTGCTAAATTTACATAATATTCACGAAATAACTGTCGCATTTTTTACAGCCTTCTAACTCGAGTTCTTCAACAGAGGAACATGAGCTGACAGAGGATCAGAGAAAAGGTAAGTTCAACTCAGAGAAAATGTAACCAAAATTGTTACGGTAAATTGTAACTGTCTAAATGTATATAACATAACTGGCTTGACGAACTTCTATTTTAAAACAAAAACAAAACTGGTTAATTAAGAATTATTGTCAGAACTAGTTGTTGTTTTTTTTTTGAATTTTATATCACCAAAAATAGTAAGGTTATATGTTATGCACCGATAGTAATAAAAGCCAATGATAGAAAAAAAGAATTACATTATTTAAGAAAGTTAAATCGAAAAGTTACCAGGCCTATAACCAAACTATCGTTAGGAAGCCAAGTAACACGGAATCTAATATCTCAACACAGAATCGTATATTTCCCCCCATCGAAACGGTTTATTTCTGTAGAAAACGATACACAAACTAAGTGTTGCAGACATGCAATATTACGGATCAGTTGCTATGTGCAAAGAATCACCCGAAAACCGCAAATACGTAATTAAATACAATTTCGTTCACCATACCGTGTAGTGGGTTAGTTAGTTACGAAACTGAATTTGTTTGAAAATAAATTGATTAATTCACTTAAAAATATTATTTATATATTTATCATACCACTATATCTTGTTGACTCAGTGTAACTATTTTCCATTTATACAGATATCGAAACTATCGACCATATTGAATTGATTTATTTTCTGTAGTAATATTGCACATGCCTCCCAAATCGTCCTTAACTCATATTGCTATTGACTGTTTTCATTGATTACTTCTTTGAATGCCATAATGAAATCCCTGAACGATGTACTTGTTCTTAATTATCTTTCAATAAGCTTTCACTCCGATTCTTAAAATAGAATCCAGATGTGAGCGCTTATTATTTTAGATACTTTAACAGCTATCCCCAGGGGTACAGACTTGTGCCTTTGACAATTCATTTCTCTCTTTTTCTTGAGAAACGTTTCTGTCACCCTTTCGAAAATGAAAAGGGTAGATACAATTAATGAAGATATACTCGCGAATGATAGATTTTTTTTTTTAACAAAACCTACACGAGGTCTTTGTTGACAATGATTAAATACCATCAATGATAAATTCCAACATATGACAAAATTAAAATATTACCACCACCCGTTTCATGAATATTTAAGCACTTAAGTTTATATTCACTTTACAAAACTAGAATTTAGGTGTGGTTTTGAATCTGAATTAGTTGTATGGGGTTAAATTGTTCTTGATATAATTATGTTTACAATATAGATTAAGGTAAATCTACTAATAAGTTGAGGAATATGAGCATGTTTTATTTACATTTTTCAGAACGTTTATTTAACAGCTTACTGGTAAGGTTCAAGTAATTAACTTCAAGAGCTCTTTTATACAATTATGCGTTCAACTCTTAATCAGTAAATGATCTGAAAAACAACTTCTAAATTGGAAAAATCAATGCTGTAATAAACTACTAACGTATAAGTCATATACCAAACCTGTATATGGATGCACTTACGCTACATCATACGGTTGCTTGCAGAACTCCGGAAGGCCTTTGTGATGTTCGAAAGGGGAGGCAAGAACAAAATGGCGGCCAGGGACCTCGGGGCCTTGCTTCGATGTCTAGGTTGGAACCCATCGGAGCGTGAACTCGAGGAGGCCAAACACGAGCTCGTAGTCAGCTGTAAGTCTTTTTGTTATCAATCACTATTAAACAAGGAGACCGATTGCTCCGCCCAACGATCACGTGGGGTGGTGACGGAACAGCCGTTTTAACCCACGCAATATTGTGATCACACTCGGGTTTATGGAGAAATAAAAACATGCATCTACACGCTTATAGCAGGCCCAGCATTAGCAACTCCAAGTAGATACTGAGTGTATCATCTTTATTATATGGATGATATTATAATCCTAACAATGTCACAATGTACCTACGCATTATTGCGTAGTAGCTAGTGCGGCGTGCTTTGAATTGTTAACCCCATGTAGGATGTAGTTTCACAAACTGTAGAATAGTAATGTAAACATGGATTTATACAACACAATACAGCCACATTCCCTTTATATATATTCCCTGTCAGTCTTAATGTGCCCAATGCAAAGCAGTTATTGAGTCGCCTTCTGGAAAACGAACTGAATGCATGTGCTTAATGTGTCATCTCTGAGTAGCTTGTGCAAAATGCATAGGCTTATCTGTGAAGTCACTTTCCGCGTCTAACGGAAGGCTTTCCTAAACGCAACTCCATTCCATGTGTAAAGGGTCGTCTCAGATTAGCATGTGCGGACTGTACAGGCCAATGTGGGACGACACTTAACGTACATGCATTATGCCCGGTTTTCCAAGAGCGCGGCCCAATTTCATTCTTTAAATCGAGTATCAGATTGTTATCTTACACTTAAATTACAAAGGGTCAAATCGGATTGTCTTAACAAACAATGATTGCATATTGTCAAACTGAAAAAAACGACACTACAATCAACAGAGTTTGTGTCATTCCACAGACTCTACCGGGGTATGGGATTATGTGTGAGTGGGTTGTCATTTATATTTGTCTAGACTACGGACTTTATTGTTCCAATTAAAAACAACATATAAAACACTACAGGATGTGTTTGCTGCTAGAGCATATCCGTTTTGTTGAATAATGGAAACAATATGGCAATGCTTTTTCTTCAATTTGCCTGATATACTGGCAAAAAGGAAATCATCCACGGACAGTCTGCGAAAATCCATACTAGTTGTTTTTTATTTCTCACAAATACCAGGGAATCCCCTTTATTACATTTCCGTTGTTCTTTATGCAATATTTCAATAGAAACCTGATGAAAACAATCGACAAGATACTTGTAAAGATCATTAAGTACGTATTTGAGTTTGCCCGGCGGTATTGGTTGATCTCTCGTTTGCTGAACTAGGTCCTCGGTTATACGGCTAACGAAATTGGATTAATTCGACAGGAAACAAACCTCACATGGTTCTACGAAATTACGGTATATTAGGTGATAAAATATTCAAGGCAAACAAATTGCTTTTTTCCGAATTTATAATTGCCATGCTGGAAGAAATCTTATTACAATCGTGGACACGGCTCATATTATGGAGAGCCTTATCTAGTTATTTATATAACAATAACGTTGTACTTCTTTCAACGAAAGGCCTAATATAGCAGTTCACAAAGTACTTTTCAACAGACAGTTCTTCATGGTGAACTGAAGTACTACGAAATATTTAAAAGGGGCATAGTTCCCAGATATTGTGTGGTATGTTGTAGGCATACTTACAGTTTGAGTGTAAGTCAAACGACCAAGCATCATGGTAATAAATTCTACAATCTATTAAATTAAAATATAGACTATTTCATTACCACGAAGTCAAGATATGTAAAATACATTTTTCATCTCTACTGACCCACTCATACCAAAGAAATTTCGCCTTGAGCATAGCTTAAAAGCTCGAGTATTGTTCATGAAATGTCTGATTTCAGCACGTGGTTCTGTGACGTTCACGGAGATCGAGCGCTACATGGCTCGGCGGGGAGGCATACTGTACGGCTGTCAGGATAAGGATGATATCCAGGAGGCTTTCCAGGTAACCACGCCCATCTCGCATCCTACCTTTAAACAAAATGTTTAACATTTTCCTCGAAAAATGAATTACAAAACATTTTTTTGTTACCATTCTCAAAACAACAACGTAAATACTTACCACGATGACACATGCACATTTATCTAATCTAAGCACAATGTGCTCATGGTAGCTATTGGGATTCCATGATGTCCGTTTTCCGTGCTTGTGTGTGTGTGAGTGACTTGTGTCCGTCCGTCAACGTCAAAATACATATTCTTCTATCCTTAAGCTCATGAGAGAATTTGACGAAACTTCACGTGAATGTTCTTATGTAGTCCGCTATGAAAATTGTTCAAACGCTTCCGATTATTGGATTAATTAGGTCACGGGACAAAAAAGGGTTTAACAACTGAACATTAAAAGATCTTCTCCTCCGAAAGCGTTCGAGGATCACTAGCGTTTGTCTTGGTTGATAGTATTAACGTGTTGACAAACATGTATGGCTTCTTGTTGATGTTTTACCTACACTAAAAAGTAATCGATTGTTCTTCTCAATTCCTTTGTTATTATTATGTCAATCATTAATTACCATGTCCTCTTGTCAACTGAGCTATCATACCGCTCTTTTTGCTAAGAAACAAAACCGTTCCTATGACAGCCAGTTCAAGGTCTCCTGTTTACTGCGCGTTTGTTACCGCACTCATGAACAGCTGTCGTGACTTACACATACTCCTACTGTCAGTTGTTGATCTTAATATCATAAATAAATAGGTTTTTCTCATCTTGCAGGTTCTGGACGGGGACGGGGACGGGAAGATCTCCATAAGGGACTTCCGGTACTTTATGACCACCATGGGTGAAAAGATGACGGACGAGGAGGTGGCGGACATGCTTCAGTCTGTCTACAAGCGGAAACACACAAACTTCGACAGCATCGAGTTCAATGGTAAGAAATGCCGTTCCCTGCGCCGTAACTGTAAATTGACTGAATTGGATGAGCTTTCAATGACATGACGCCATCTTGAAAACAGTAAATGCTAAAGAGTGAGTTATTTGACGTAAGTTGTAACCTTAGATTGAAGTTAGAACATGTCAAGGTAATCTTTAATTAGACTTAATTACAATTATGATACCGAATGCGTTCAGATTGGTCATTGTTCTCAGTAGATACGTTACCATATTCTTCTTTAATTTACAGATATCATTGAGGGCCTGGACGAAACAACGTTATCGGATCCTCAAAACGACGCTGTATAAATACAGCACGGGTCTAAATAACGCTTACAGTTTTCGTTATATTTGCTCTTTCCACATATGCACCATAGTGTACAAAGGCACAACTGAAATAAGTGTCAGACGAGAAAACATTATTATATTTATGTTTCATAAACGACATATTTGATAGTAACAACGAATGCTCATCATAGATTCTAGTATATTTTTTTTAATTTGCGCTTACACTGTTGAAGTATCTTTCTCTGATTGCCAGTATGTCTCTAAAAACAATATTAAGAAGAATTGGACAAATCAGTAGCTGTTATGAAGACTAAAACTTTTAGGTCGTGTCTGATATTAAAAAGCAGTTGTTTCTGTCAATGACTTGTTGTTTCAACTGCATATAGCGAGTCACATTCTATATCAAAGAAATCGACACATATTGGAACATTCTGGGGAAGGGTCCTAAGAGACTTTGGAGTTTGAAGATGTGTGGATCCCCTTGGCAAGACACGACATCATTAAACGGCAACAAAAAGATTTTAATAAGATAATCACATGTGTTTGGCATGTATATATGTATATCTAATAAAGCGAGTACGATTAGTGTGCATGTTTTGGCACTTAGAAATGTGCACATAACTGAACAACTTTACCCTTCATATTAAGTACCATCATTGTCAGCACAACATCAATGTCTTCACCACATTCACTATTAGCTTCTGTAGAATTATCAATAATGAGATCTTCGTGTGTATCACTGTCATTATCAGCATTACAAACACTTCCTGCATCTCCATATTGCAAATCTTACATTCAATATTATCATACCAGTATTTTCATTATTACACATTACAATCTTCATTTGCAATAATGTCATTTTCAGCATGTCCATCATTACAAACGGTATCATCATTGGCAGCATAACTATCAATTGTTATGTCTTTCACTTTTTTACATAGTAAGTAGTTAAAAAAAAATCTTAAGCAAATGTTTATTGTTTTGCTTACACATACACCATACACCATTCAAAATTCTGTACATGAGCAGCACGTGCTGGGATAGCGTAGTTGTCAGTGCAAATTCGCAATCTAAAAATATATAACTTGATTTAATAAATAACATACGAGCTTTCGGGTTAAGTTCGTAAAGCAGTAATTAAATATTATGATATTTTCGGGCGCGTTGAAAGGTTATTTGAATCTTTAAAACAAAATATATTCAGCAAACATACCGTAAATTGTATTAAATAGTTTGCTCAACGTTAGTTCGTTTTAATGGTGTTCCATTTATAAACGATAACTTGCATTACGATATAAAAACTCTTGCAAACTTTAGTTGTTATCAAGAAATATAAACTTCCAGAAGCTTCGTCCTTCGTGAAACAATATATTTCCATGTAACGTCATTAAACATGTAATCAATGTGTAATGATTTAATTAAAACATTCGTTAATTATTTCAGTCCATTTCACTACAGAAGAGGAAACCCTTAAACACCAAAAACCAGAAGAACAAACACAAAGTAATAGCGTTTATACACGATTGACCAATGCACAATCGCAATGCATGTTCATTGGTGTACAATAGAGTCGGATTAATTTATTTAAATTGATTTCTCAAATAGATTGCAAATTTAAATTATTGACAAGCTGATCATGATCACTCCTTTCTACAGGGAGTGTTTGTTGTTTATCCCAAAAGCGTTAATGAAATTAAAATGTAGAATGCGACTCTTAAGCGATTCTCAAATATGTATAATAAATCAACTTCATTTAGGTATTTTTCGTTGGTTAGACTATCAGACAAGTGTTTTATTTTATTTTCTGAAACGTTAAAAATACGAATCGATCAAAATTAAGGCGCGAATACACAATTAAATACAATGTTTTGTGCAATGAATTTCTTCTTCTAACTTAAAATCATAATATGCGGCACACGCTGGTTTACTTGAATTATAACTTATTTAATGTCATTTGGAAAAAAGTGGTAGACGGATAAATGTGAAATCAAATGTCGTGTAATCATTCAAAACAGACCTCCATCGTCGCGTATATAGGGCGAGGCAGGCGATATCACCAGTTATATCATAAGCTTTCAGCTCAGATCTGTCAAATGCTGTGGAGTTATTTGCATTTGTGTAAGCGTATGTTTTCTAAGTTATAAAACAGGATTTTCGAGCGTCTGTTAAATTTGAAGAAAAAAATCTGCACAAGACTTAGCCAAACATCAACACTAGGCTTAATTTGTTTCGTGAGCACGGGTGCGGTTTCCAGGCAGCCTTGAATCTCGAGTAATCATAACTGCCATCTTTAAGGCATAATGGTCTGTGTAAAAAGATCAGTATCTGTCTGTCATTTTATAAGACAGGGTTACTTATTGAGGGTAATATCGGGTTCCAAGCTGTTCATCTAGGAGATTGATTATTCCTATGTAATCTAATTTCGCCTTCAGTTTCAGAGAAAACATTTTGTAAATTCAATTTTGTGTTCTGACATTCAAACACACATTCAAAGAACGATTCGTGGTAATATCATTAATATAATCATTTATTCAATATTAAGCATATACTAGTATATTACATCAATATTTAGCATGTACTAGTATATTACTTCAATATTCAGCGTGTACTAGTATATTACATCAATATAAGTCATGTATAATAGGCATGAATATTACACACGTTGTTGAGTGTACGTCTTATTTTTCATCTTATAGATAACATGAGTATATGTGATCAACACACAACTCTTTTATCAACCTAAATATAAATTATTTAATGTTAACAAGAGAGAACAATTGTCGCAGATCTAAAAATGAATGACGGATATTTAAAAAAAACGAATTGTCGCAGCCCATCCTGGATAACGTGTATATTAATTCGTTTAAAATGTTGAAATTCGATATTCATGTCATTTAAATATACACACAGGTGTCAGCTATATTAAATATCAATATAATAAAAACACATCGAGATATTGATCCTGACCAAAACATTGATAACGGCCGGCGTGTGACATTTTTTTTTTCTAATCGAAACTTTCTTAAATATTTCGTTCAAAATATACTTATCCGTATACTAGAATAATTACCATAAACCGACCCTAAATAAACTAGAAATGGCGCGGCAGAGGCCGACGCGTATCCCCACACCAAATGTTTGACCTAGATGTGCCCCAGGGTTGGTAATGGGGCCATGCATAGTCGAGATTGACCGTATTGTCATAAGAGAAGTTCAGTATCAATTTGAAGTGAATCGGTGTAGAAATGAAGAAATTATAGTAAAGGCAATTTTGGGTGGGTGTGGTCTATGTGGGCGGGGCGCCCCAGGGTTGGTAATGGGGCCATGCATAGTTGAGATTGACCCTAATGTCATAAGAGAAGTTCAGTATCAATTTGAAGTGAATCCGTGTAGAAATGAAGAAATTATAGTAAATGGCAATTTTTGGTGGGTGTGGCCTATGTGGGTGGGGCGCCCCAGGGTTGGGAATGGGGCCATGCATGGTTGAGATTGACCGTATTGTCATAAGAGAGGTCCAGTATCAATTTGAAGTGAATCGGTGTAGAAATGAAGAAGTAAATGTAAAATAACCTTAAAAAATGAGTGATAATTTCTGACGCGGCCCCACCCCAACCCCCATAACTTTTGACCCAGGGGTCAGATCAAAATTCCAAATAGTGCAGGGTCGCACATATGCTCATAGCTACCATGTGTGTAAGTTTCAAGGTTCTAGTGCTAATAGTGTAGGAGGAGATAGTGGCCAGGACGGACGGACGGACGGACAACCGGACGGACAACCGGACGGACGGACGGCGGAGATCACCACAATATCCCCACCTTTTTTTCAAAAAGTGTGGGGATAACAAACAAACATCGCTGTGTGATTCATTGCTTTTCGGTATAATGGCTCTGTGAACGCCAATAACAACTCACTTACTACTGAGCGAAAGCAATAGTAACCGGGGAACGAAACATATTCGGACTATATATTAATGGTGTAGAAACTACGCTAGACCATTTGACATTTCAAGACGCCATCGGGAGTATGGAAGCAGCAGCTTTGCTCACAGCTTCTGTCAGAAAGACGAATGGTGTACGGCCTTATTTAGAAACATAGTTAGCCCACTGACGTACTCCGTGTGCCAATGACTGAATGTGGTCACCCAACAATGTCCGCGTATAGTACATAAATGACATAACATATGACGAGGAAACATGAGAACAGTTTTAACCTAATATATTATGAATGTACATGTAAACAGCGCTGGGGATGAAAGACTCATATCGTTCTGCTAAATTTAAAAACTTAGTTCCTTGTACGCTTTGTCGAGGCCTTTTTTAGGTCACCAATCAATGACGGCGTAAAGAACAGTATCATGTAAATTATAATCCACACAAAATGTTTATCGCGCAATTACTTTAGCGAACCTACTCTTAATTGCCGTTATCGGGTCTTCAAACAACGCTTATGTATGTTGATTCATATATTTAAAACAAAAAGTATACCATTATCATTAACAATGTGTGCACTGAGTCTTAAAAACGGAATGCTATAAGTTATTATACAACCCTTTCAGTTTTTTAATGAAAACAAATGATCAAACAAATGTATTGAATGAACAGTAAATAGATTGTGATGATTAATTGTCATTTGTTCTGGATGTCGATTAATAATGTACATTATTTGAAAAGTAATCCACAATTTATTGAAGGATAAGTTACATAACTTATCAATAGACTATCGTAGCATTTATTAATCCAATTGCATGTCACTTCTAACGTTGTAGTAGAATAAATAAGAGTAGTTTGTATTATTCGTTGTTTTTTTATTTTATTGTATTTGGTTTTCTTAAGAAACAAAAACGCATCACGACATTTAAGGCTTTAATTATGATTCAGCTTATGAATTTATTATTTCTTTGTCATCAACTATATCAACTAGGACGGTAATTGTTGTCAATTACATTATAACTTTTCGTGACACACATTGTGCCATCGATTGTGTTAATCTTTTCTTCTTGACAATACATTTACGACGATTATTGTAATTAATTTAGGTCAATTGTATCATCGTCTTGTATTGTAGAACGATTGGGCATTTGCCTTTGATAAAAAGAGTAACGTACACGAATTTCTCTCCTGTCAGTTTTAATAGAGTTTCAATGTCCATGTATATTAGATATTGAATTAACTACGCACTTGTTTATGGAAGGGTTTATCCGCCAGTTCTCGCATTATGCTTTATGGCATTGTATTTCATGCAATTTATTTTCCATGTTGCTATTTATAATTGCATTTTGCTTTATGACATTGTATATCATGCAATTCATTTTCCATGTCGCCATTTGTTATTGCATTTTTCTATTTATCATATTAATTGAAAAGATACGTTTGAGTGACAGTGAATCCATGGGTCTTAATGACAGTTTTTATAATGAATCCATGGGTCTTAATGACATATGTATACTCCTTTGTTATAATTTATTAGTTTTTCTTCTTATGTAAACAAGTTAAATGTAACGTAGATGTTAAATTTACTAACTTTCCCTGTCTTCTTTTCTTCTATTTATTTTACGTGTTGAAATGTTACAATAGAATTAATACTTCAAATTTCATTTTGTAAAAGTCATTGGACAGAAAACACGGGACGAGCTTTAATACAACTTCGATGTTATTTCGATTTCTTGCGCAAAAATTGGCCCTTTTAATCCAAGGGGGATAACTGATATGAAACGTGTAAAAACAATCGCACATTCTCGACCCTTTCCGTCAAACCTCGGAAAAGTACATGTACACATTTCGGAAGCGGTATTGCGGTCCTACCTACGCGCGTCAAAATATAAGCGAAATATGTAAACAAAGTGGTAGCCTTACACTAAGTTACAGGAATGTTTGAATAAACGAAGAAAAACTTGTACTGATGTTAGTTTATTGAAGAAATGTAGAGAAAATATAATTATAAAATAAGCAATGGCGATATTTTTATCAGCAACATAATTTTAAATAGTTTGATGATAAGGAATATCACACAATGAAAGTGAAAGTAGAACTGTCAAAAATGACAACCTGTCAACGTGTTGTTTTTGCTTGCTAGAAATGGCGATTACACTCAGTGCTTTCACATTTTTACCATAGGCTTTGTCAATGACCTTTATAGTATGGGTGGCTTTGTTATTATTTATTGCTATCATGTAACTGCATGATTGTGTATATGTTTACAATACACAAAGCATACATAATGATATAAATATACTGATTGAGCTTATAATAATCTGATAACTATAGCTGGGTCAATAAAGGACTTAAAATACAAGTTTTTGTCCTGATTTCATGAAGACTTGAGATATTTATGCACATAAAGTATCAAGATATGGGGTGATCCACAAATTAAAAGTATTTTTGATCTGTGTTGTGCAGGTTTTTTTCTCCATGACTGTGAAAGTGAAATTTCCTTGTGAAAAGAATGTCATTTTTTTCT